>OY986051.1:1585738-1794066 GCA_963920205.1 Stenodema calcarata
GTTGTGTCAAGAATTTGCAGAGGATTTTTTTTTTATTCGATTTTCTGAATCTACGTATCTTGAAACGTAAACCAACAAATTTTGAGGGCGGGTTAAAATTTTTTTTTCTTTGGGCGATTCCAATGGTTCATTATCGAAGATAATAAACCAAAATGAAGTACGAGGTACGCGGTGTAGGTATGGGAGGGGGCGCAGAGACATAAAAGGTCTCGTCGTATGACGCACTAGTTGGCCTCCTGCCTGCCGTATTACGTCATACGCTCGTACGTCATAGGCTCTGACGTACTTGTTGGCCTCCTGCTAGCCGTCTTACGTCATACGCTCGAGCGTCATAGGCTCTGACGCACTTGTTGTTCTTTTGCCAGCCGTCTTACGTCATACGCTCGTGCGTCATAGGCTCTGACGTACTTGTTGGCCACCTGCCAGCCGTCTTACGTCATACGCTCGTGCGTCTTAGGCTCTGACGCACTAGTTATCCTGCCAGCCGTTTTACGTCATACGCTCGTGCGTCATAGGCTCTGACGCAATAGTTGGCCTCTTGCCAGCCGTCTTACGTCATACGCTCGTGCGTCATAGGCTCTGACGTACTTGTTGGCCTCCTGCCAGCCGTCTTACGTCATATGCTCGTGCGTCATAGGCTCTGACGTACTTGTTGTTCTCCTGCCAGCCGTCTTACGTCATACGCTCGTGCGTCATAGGCTCTGACGTACTTGTTGGCCTCCTGCCAGCCGTCTTACGTCATACGCTCGTGCGTCATAGGCTCTGACGTACTAGTTGGCCTCCTGCCAGCCGTCTTACGTCACACGCTCGTGCCTCATAGGCTCTGACGTAATGGCCCGCCGGTCGCTTGTGTTCTGACGTGATCTGAGGGAAAGGGTGAATCAAGGGAACAAATTTTTCCCGTTTCAGTTTATGTGCCAAAGCAAAGACATGAAAATGTCAAAAAAATGTGTAAATAGGTACCTAAGCCCAACTGTAATGTCAATTTTCTGACAATGAGTTTTCGACTATAGTTTTCAAACCTTTTTACTTAAGTACTTATTGCAATTTTTTTTTTTTTTTTTTAATTTTTATTTCCAAAATATACACAAAAATACAGCGAAAAATCCAGCACAGGCCATTTAATGGCCTGTCACAATTATGGAAATTAATCCCCTATACAGGGTGTCTAGGGTTTCGATGGGACAAACTCAGGGAATCGATTCTGCAGATAATTTGCAACAAAAAGTGCCTCTTAGAGTTTTTTTTAGAGGCTTCATTTTGGAGTTATTTACGATTTAAGATTTTTTTCGTGTTTTCGACCCTAACTCAGTTAAACGGCCATAACTCCCTCAAATAACTATGTAAAGTAAAAGTTGAGGATACCGTTGGAAAGAGCATTAAATTTCCTATCTCCTTGATTATAAAATCAAATTGTTTTGATTAGTCCTCATTGGTGAAAAAATGGTCAAAGTCCAAAGTGTGAGCATTTTTTAAGAATCACCATTTTTCTTTCTTTTTTTGCGCTATTAGTACGAAAGTGTTTCAGTGGGCACTCCTCGGGAAAAACTTGCCCAAAACCTCAGCTTTCGAATGGTATAAGAAAAAAAATTTTACAGTGAAATTTGACGGAGAAAATGACGTTTGAATCCTGAAAAACGTGAGTTTTTAGTTGAAATCAACGTTTCTCACCAAAAGCCGACGTGCATCATGAAAACGAGTTCGATATCGCTATTTATGCATTTTTTGACACTGAATCGAATGGTGACACTCTTTGCCTCCGCAATTAAGAAGAAACTCGTTTTTTTTTTCATCTTAATTTAATTTAGTGATTACAGTAGGTTCTCAAAATGCCCCCCTCCTTGCTGAACACAAAGGCGGCATCTCCGACGCACGCTCCTCGAGACATTCCGTAACTGGTGCTCATTTCGCATTAACCCGACACATTCCTGTACTCTGGAAAAAACAGATAGTATTAGTTTGAGTAATCACTTAGGTTGAAGCAGAGTTAGGTCATTGTATCCGCAAAAATTTTGGTAGGTTTTTTGTTATTTTGAAAATTGTCTTATTGCGTGGAATCTACTTACCTAATGATGAGGGCTTCCCTCGTGTCCGCCGCTTCTGCGTAGACTAAGGACTTTAGTGTACCCCATACGTAGAAGTCCATGGGGGTCAGATCAGGGCTCCTGGGTGGCCAGGCTACCGGTCCATAACGACCGATCCACTGCCCTGGAAAATGGACGTTCATCCAATCACGGATGATTCGGGCGTTATGGGCTGGGCAACCGTCCATCTGAAACCATAGCTGACCCCTCCGGTTTAGCGGAATGTCCTCTATGAAGTTGAAAAATTCCTCATTGAGAAGTGCCTCAAAGTCTGGAAGAAGAAATCATTGATGAAAAATATTATTTGAACTCAAATTTTACTCATTTATAAAAATGGCCACTTAAACTCGGTTTCCTGTCCTTACTCTGTGCGTTGAGAGTTGCAGGAAGTATGAAGGGGCCGACAAGGTGCTGGCCAACCAGCCCAGCCCAAACGTTCACCCGAAATTCATATTGTTGGTGGCTCTCATGGATCGCAAAAGGGTTTTCCTCTGCCCACCTGTTGATGAATATTATTTGTCATCAGTTGCGAGGACGTGTATCATTGCAGTTACACCTGCCTAAGCTAATGAAGTCCTAATACCAACCTGTGCGTATTTCGGGTGTTGAAGACACCCGTTCTGGTGAAGGTAGCTTCGTCTGTCCAAATAATGTTATCCTCAAATCCGGGTCTTTGAGACAGAAGCCACTCGCAGAACATCATTCTGGACGCGTAGTCCCTTGCCAGGAGGCTTTGGACCCGAGTGAAATGGTATGGGTATAAACCATTTCTCTGGAGAACCTGGTGAACACGCTGGTGCGATACACCAACCTGAGAGAAAAAAAAACGTTTTATTTGGGTACATGCATGCATAAGGTCATTCATTATCTTTGCGCCTAAAATCAATTAGTTCGGACCTGTCGGGCTACTCGCCGCGTACTTGTTCTCGGATCGTCGTCCACAGCGTCCAAAATGCGGATTTCATTTTGGCTGGGTCTTGGGTTTCTCTCTCGAACGGCGTACGAACTGGAACCTGTTTCTATCAGCCTCTGGAATACGAGAGGAAACGTTTTATGATTGGGATGTCTTCGGTCGGGGAACCTTATAGCATACTCGCGGGCGGCAAGTCTAGCGTTGCCATTCGCAAAGCCATACATAAAAATGATATCGGCTAACTCCCGGTTTGAATACACCTGCATGATGTTGAGACAATGAATACATTTGACACAATGCCGATTAAGTGCATTCGGGCGTCTTCGTTATCTGGATTTATCGAAATGACCAGACAAGATTCATCGTGAATGCGACCTATTGAAAAAGCTTAGGTAGGTACTCGAAAGTCCAAGAACAGTAATCAAAATAAAAGGTCACTTACCATGAGTTTGGAAGCTCCTCGATTGAACATAAGTCCACTCCTGTTTTCTGAGATAGATAAATAGCGCTAAATAGCGCATAAATAGCGATATCGAACTCGTTTTCATGATGCACGTCGGCTTTTGGTGAGAAACGTTGATTTCAACTAAAAACTCACGTTTTTCAGGATTCAAACGTCATTTTCTCCGTCAAATTTCACTGTAAAATTTTTTTCTTATACCATTCGAAAGCTGAGGTTTTGGGCAAGTTTTTCCCGAGGAGTGCCCACTGAAACACTTTCGTACTAATAGCGCAAAAAAAGAAAGAAAAATGGTGATTCTTAAAAAATGCTCACACTTTGGACTTTGACCATTTTTTCACCAATGAGGACTAATCGAAACAATTTGATTTTATAATCAAGGAGATAGGAAATTTAATGCTCTTTCCAACGGTATCCTCAACTTTTACTTTACATAGTTATTTAAGGGAGTTATGGCCGTTTAACTGAGTTAGGGTCGAAAACACGAAAAAAATCTTAAATCGTAAATAACTCCAAAATGAAGCCTCTAAAAAAAAAACTCTAAGAGGCACTTTTTGTTGCAAATTATCTGCAGAATCGATTCCCTGAGTTTGTCCCATCGAAACCCTAGACACCCTGTATAGGCAAAAGCCCGTGGCAGGGGATGAGCAGTCACTATGGCTCCTACCAAGCAAGAGAACCATTTACATAAGATTCATTGAGAACCTATTATATATAATATATATTATATTGAGTGTTATATATATTGAGTATTATATATGAATAAACAAATGTTCCTAAAATGAACCAACAACAAGTCATTGTTCTGAAGCTAAACGGCCTGCATAATACAACTTTAACTTTTCTGTGACCTGTTTAACAGTATACGAACCAGAGTAAATAAATGTTTTTAGATCGGCTGGAAAACCGTTAATGATCCCAACCGAACAAGACTCATAGAAATTTTTTGCCAGTGCTGTGGTATTATGGGGAACTACAATGTTAATATTTGTTTTAAACCTTGTACTAATTTCGTGTGACGGGTAAACAAAGTGTTTGCACTTTACAAAATGCTTTACAAATGCAAGCTCTTTCAGCATGGAGAATGGCAAAATTCTAATTTTTTTAAAAATAGGCATCGTGTGTTCTCGAGAACTTTTCCTAGAAATTATCCTCACTATGGCCTTCTGAGCTGTGATTACCGGAGCGAGCGTGGTTTGATACGCTCCACCCCAACAAGGAAGACAGTAAGACAGCACCGATTGAACTAGTGCAAAATACACAACTCTCAGTAATCTGTCAGAGAGGAAGGACCTTAAACGGGCAAACAAATACATATTCTTCCGCAGCATCTGGGATACATGGCTTATTTGCTTTTCCCAACTCATGTGCCGGTCAAACCAAATGCCAAGATACCGAACGCAATCGGCCCTGTCCAAAATCCTACATGCCGTCTTGCGGTTTTCGGGTGAGCATTTATCAATGTGCAGTATAATGTCACCATTGACCGGGATACCCGCTGAAATCAAAGCAAACGCCACATACTGAGACTTTTTAACATTCAGACTAAGTTTATTAGCATTTAGCCATAAAAACACATTACGTAACCCCGTGTTTGCTCTAGAAAAAGCTTCATTCCACGTGTTCCCATTAAAGTACAGCGCTGTGTCATCTGCAAACAGTATCTTAATTCCTGGAATGCCCAACTCACCCAAATCATTTATGTAGATTAGGAAAAGCACAGGCCCCAGGACCGTTCCTTGCGGCACGCCCCATCCTGTTAGTTCTATTTTGTCGCTTTTTACGCCATTTACTCTGACTATTTGCTGACGGTTACCTAAATAGCTCTTGAACCACGCCAATATGAGACTGATAATGAGCTGATTGCAAATAAAAAGTCTGATAACTACTTTATTACATCTTAATAATCTATTTTCAAGTTCCGATTCACAGTTGAATATATGTTATTTAGATGTCGTAAAATTCGAAAACGATGGAATGACGAAACCTGTCGACTACTGACTCAAGTGATACTGTCGACTTCTAACACATGTAGGTCGACTACTAGTGCAAAACCATGTCGACTACTGAAGAAAATGTTGGTCACTGGTATCGACTACTACCTAGAGCATTGGGATTTTTTACAAAACTTGTTTTTCCCTTTTCAAACCATGTTGAATAATATTTCCCGCTGCCAGGTCTTTTAGGGAAGGATCTTGGGTACACAATGAACAGGTTTGCAATGAGAAAAAAACCGAGTGAATATTGAAATGTCATCCATTTCTGACCTATATTTAAAATTTCAAGTATCTAGCTCATCATCAAAATTTAATTTGTTTAAACAAATAGGTATTATTTAAACAATTTTATAGACAAGAAACCGAGTGAATATTGCATTGTGATCCAGTTCTGACCTATTTTTAAAATTTCAAGTCAATAGCTCAGCATCAAAATTTAATTTGTATTATTACAAAAAGGTATTATTTAAACAATTTTACAGATGGGAAACCGAGTGAATATTGCAATGTGGTCTATCCCCGACTGACGGTTAAAATTTCTAGACTGTAGTTTACCTGGAAGATGAAACACTAGGTCTAAATGTCTAGATCCTAAATGTTAGATTAATTATTATTATCAATTTTATCAAGTACCTAGTGAAAATTATTATAATTTATTGTTAGGTATTAATAATTTGTATTTATTATTAATAATTATTATTAATAATTATGATTAATTAATACGATATAATTCTGGGGTTTTAATTACTACGTCGGTAATAATTTTTCTATAAAAGAAGTACCTACCAACAAACATTCGAAATTACCTTCATTTCCGTAGCACGAAACGCACCTCAGAACAACAAACTCGACATCACTTAAGCCATATGATGTTCCAAAGAGCTTGTTAGTATGAAAATGGACCTGTATTTCAACAGTTTGATTCACGATCGTGTTGTGAGGCACAATCTTTGAGCCGTCATTGTGAACGAACGGCTGGTCGTACAAAGCTGCGGATGGTCTTAAAAAATTCTACGGAACAAACTCTATCTGAATATGAAATAAAAAACATACCGTTCTATATGAATTTTTCGAGATATGGAATTTTCAAAATTTCAAAATTCGTTTTGAACCCCTTCCCCTTGACCTAGGGTTATGAAAAGTTTCGAGGATCATTGTGGGGCTGGTCCAAACCCAGAAACCAAATTTCGTAATTTTAGCTCAACGCTAACTGGGCAAAGTGGCGCGGGCGGCGGACGGCGGACGGCGTACGGCGTACGGCGGACGGACGGATTTTTGGTTTATTATCTTCGATAATGAACCATTGGAATCGCCCAAAGAAAAAATTTTTTTAACCCCCCCTCAAAATTTGTTGGTTTACGTTTCAAGATACGTAGATTCAGAAAATCGAATAAAAAAAAATCCGTCCGTCCGCCGTACGCCAAACGCCGTACGCCGTACGCCGTCCGCCGTCCGCCGTCCGCCGTCCGCCGTCCGCCGTCCGCCGTACGCCGTCCGCGCCACTTTGCCCAGTTAGCGTTGAGTTAAAATTACGAAATTTTTTTTTATGGGTTTCGACCAACCCCACAATGGTCCTCGAAACTTTTCATAACCCTAGGTCAAGGGGAAGGGGTTCAAAACGAATTTTGAAATTTTGAAAATTTCATACCTTTAAAAATTCATATAGAACGGTATGTTTTTTATTTCATATTTAGATAGAGTTTGTTCCGTAGAATTTTTTAAGACCATCCGCAGCTTTGTACGACCAGCCGTTCGTTCACAATGACGGCTCAAAGATTGTGCCTCACAACAGGATCGTGAATCAAACTGTTGAAATACAGGTCCATTTTCATACTAACAAGCTCTTTGGAACATCATATGGCTTAAGTGATGTCGAGTTTGTTGTTATGAGGTGCGTTTCGTGCTACGGAAATGAAGGTAATTTCGAATGTTTGTTGGTAGGTAATTCTTTTATAGAAACTTTATTACCGACGTAGTATTAAAAACCCCAGAATTATATAGTATTAATTAATCATAATTAATAATTATTATTATTAATAATAAATACAAATTATTAATACCTAACAATAAATTATATTAATTTTCACTAGGTACTTGATAAAATTGTTAAAATTAGTGATAATTGATAATAATAATTAATCTAACATTTAGGATCTAGACATTTAGACCTAGTGATCTAGACAGAAGGGTGATCTGTACAAAGAAGATAATGAACCGTTGTGTCAAGAATTTGCAGAGTTTTTTTTATTCGATTTTCTGAATCTACGTATGTTGAAACGTAAACCAACAAATTTTGAAGGGGGGTTAAAATTTTTTTTTCTTTGGGCGATTCCAATGGTTCATTTGTATTGTCTGTCGATTTTGCCAAAGCCTTTGATCGGGTATCTCACAAGCATATCGTTGCGCTGTTATCTTCTCTTGGGGTGTATGGTACCCTCTTAAGTTGGATTCACAGTTACCTGGACGGTAGACTTCACAGAGTTAGATTAAAAAGTGCTGTATCCACGCCCTACCTTGCTTCTTCCGGTATCCCTCAGGGTTCCCATATTGGCCCTATCTTATTTTTGTTGCTGATCAATAGTGTTGGCCAAATGGTTTCTTCGGGTGACGTCAGGGTCCTCGTATTTGCGGATGATCTTAAGATCTATAGACGGATTTCGTCGTCAGCGGACTGCCTCCAGCTGCAGCACAGCCTTGACAGCCTTCTCGTTTGGTGTTCGACTAACCACCTAGCTCTTAACCCTGCTAAGTGCACCGTTGCCTCATACACTCGTTCTCAGGAGCTCATCCAGCATCGTTATTTTATTCATGGGCTCCCTCTCGGGAGACTGGAGTTAACTCGTGACCTGGGAGTTCTGCTGGATCAGAAGCTCACATTTAACAACCACGTGGATGCTGTCGCATCGAGAGCACTGCGAACTTTGGGCTTCCTCAAGCGTTGCACAAGAGACTTCACGTCAGTGGAGGCCATTGTGCACTTATATAAGTCCTTAGTTCGTCCAATTATGGAATACGCTAGTCCGGTCTGGTCTCCTTACTATGAGGTGCATAAGGTCAGCTTGGAGAGTGTACAGAGAAAATTCCTGCGCTATATAGCCTTTAAGTTGGGGATGCCAGTTGATCAGGCGGACTATTCTCGTCTCGCGGTGCTTTATGATCTTCCAAGCCTGGAGAATCGAAGATGCATGGCAGACATCATGTTCTACCACAAGTTGGTGAATGGCGTTCTCCAGTCCCCGTCCCTTCTCTCCAGAGTCAACATCAATGTGCCAAACTACAGCACCCGTTCATCTGTGACGTTCCACGTTCCGTTTGCCGCCCACAACTACCTTCTGCATCGACCGTTATACCGCATGCCACGAGAGGCGAATGCGTTTATCCAAGCCACGTCATCAGACTTTTTTTGTATCTCTCAGTTTAGCCTCAAACGTCAGTTTTCTAATTATCAGTATCAGTGACAGTTCTTTTTCCTTTTCTTCATCGTCATTTTATCACATATTACTTCTCTTTGTGCACCAGTATCAATTTTTGTACTATTTATCTTAAGTTTCTTTTACGGGTGAAATCTCGAATTATTTTCCTTCCTTGTAAAATGGCTTCGGCCGTATCAATAAATAAATAAATAAATAAATAAATTATCGAAGATAATAAACCAAAAGAAAGCAAAAGTAATTTGATTTTTACACTGGTTTACAGGTTTGAAAATGAAAAAAAAAATGAATAAATAAATAAATAAAATCAAGGATATTTATTGATAAACATGAAAATTCTCAATATATTAAATTTGCAAATTTTGCAACGAAGAAAATTATTACAAATGTTATCGAGTCTTAGTCGTCTTCCTCATCTTCTTGCACCAGATCCCTGGCATCTTCAGAATTCGGGAGATTTACCCAGAAAAGTCTTTTGTGCGGTGGCATCAGTGGCAGAAGTTTAAAAATTATAATATTATGATATTATCATTCTTCTTCTTCGAAGGAATTCCTCGCATATGCTCGTATACATTATGATTTCCCGACTGAGTGGCAGGTTCTTATTTTCATTGTTGTTATAGCAGTAGCTGAGCTTCTTTACTTGCTTCTTCATGAGGGAATCCAAAGCTTTGAATTCCTCTGGATCCGAATGGGTGTTGCTATACAACAACGTAGTTTTCCCCCTCTCCGCCTTCACTTTGACAATGTCACTAAGGTAAGGTCGCTCATCCATTCTCCCAAGTTTATATTAAGCTAGTCATACACGAGCGGATTTTCTCGGCGGATGACGGATTTTTCCGAGAACTTTGGGAATCCGTCAGTTCAATTCGATCGTTAGTGGAAAGGGCAAGGTCCGGCCGACATCCGCGGGAATGGTGCCGGGGATAACCCGCAGAGCCCACCCACCCTTACGTTTATGGACAAATCCGCCGATTTGAATCCACCGATCCAGTCGGTCATCGGACCAACGCAGTCAGTCACCATACACGAGCGGATTTGACGTGGGCTCGGATTTCGTGCGGTCTTTTCTGTTGCTGTGAACGATAAAATAATTGCGTTGTTGTTGTAATTACACGTTGCGTTGTTGTAATTACGCGTACCTAATAATGTCAAATAAAGTGGAGTGGAGCAACGAGAATGTTGAGAAACTAATAGATATATATCAGAGCCGACCATGCTTATGGAAACTTAACCATGAGCATTACACAAATAAAAATATTAAAAAACAAACGTTTGACGAGATTGTGGAAGCTTTCCGCGATGATATTCCTGGACCAGGAATCCTGGTGTCGATGTGAACAAGGTGAAAACAAGAATCCAGAATATGAGGTCTGTGTGCAGAAAAGAATGGAAGAAGGTGCTGCAATAGGAGAGAAGTGGAACATCAGAGGAAGATGTATGTATACAAACCATCACTATGATGAGTATAAAGTTCAATAATATTTCTCGGATTTATTATTAAACACTGGGAATTTGAATAAAAAGAATAGAATGAGCCGAAATTATAGTCTGTTTTCTTCTCTTCCCAAAATCCACGATTTTACCCACTTCGACCTTCTTTTCTTTCTGCCACGTGAGAGGTAAAGGACTATCGCGCATAGCCCACTACCTGCTGCCACAACTTTCCTCTTCCTGTCCATGTCGATTCGCAACTGAGTGCCGAATCCGCCAGTCGGATCCCCTGATCCGTCCGACACGCTCGACAGATCTGGATCCGCGGATCAGACAAGGGATATCCGTCGGATCACCCCATACATATTATTTTCGAAGGCATTTGATACGGTCTCACACAAAATACTAATAGACACATTAAAAAAGCATAAATTTCACGCCACTTTCGTCAAATGGATACAAAGTTACCTAGATGGCAGAGAACAACAGGTTAGAGTTAGGGAAGTTTTGAGTAATAACTGTCAGCTGACGTGTGGCGTTCCACAGGGAACAATTATCAGCCCAGTGTTGTTTCTAATTTACGCAAATGACATTTTAAATGTCAAAATACGTGGAGAATTAGTGTCATATGCTGATGATACCGCCTTGATAACGACCGGTGACTCCTGGGAGGAAGCCAAAAATAAAACAGAAGATGACCTCAAATATCTAAATCTAAATTACAGCAAACTAAATCTAATATTGAACCATGAAAAAACCAAATACATTGCTTTTTCCCTCAGAAAAAAAGATATTCCAACAATTAACAAATTGATATGTCATAACAACGAGAATTGTAACCTAAATTGTAATTGTCCAAAGATCCATCAAACCAACAGCATTAGATACCTGGGAGTTCAAATTGACCAAACTATTTCATGGGAACTCCAAGCCGAAATAGTAAATAAAAAAATAAGAAAACTAATACCTACCTTTTTTGAAATTAGAAACATAATGAACAATAAAACTAAATTAATGATCTACAATGCTCTGGTGCAATCACAGTTAAATTATGGAATAGTTGCGTGGGGGAATACTTACTCAAATAAAATAAAAAATTTACTTACCACACAAAAATTATTAATAAAAATTTTATTCAACAAACCGCACAGATACCCATCAAATCAATTATTCAAGGAATCTCAAATATTAACATTCAAAAACCTATTAGAAAAAACTACCCTAGCCATCATCTACAAACTAATACAAACAGGAAAACTTAAAAGAAATAAAAGTATTACCCGAGCGACGGATAAAATACAAGTTGAAATTCCTAGACGGTTGACTACAGCAGGTCAGAGAAGTTTTGACTATTGGGGCGCAACCAAGTTTAATAGTCAAGGATTTGCAGACCAGGTCCCACAAATGAGTTTGCAGAGGTTTAAAGCTACATTAAAAAGAAAAGTGAGAGTGTAATAGGGATCAACGAATAAACTTGATAATCGTTTTATCAATGGTAACAATAGAAATTATGTTTATTCCATTACGTGGTCTTGGATTTTGTAATTTAATTATTTATTTATTTTTCTGCAAGTTATGATTGTTTATTTTCTGTTACTCTACTCCAACCCCTACACAAGTTTTCTTACAGGGGTTGTAGCATTTATGATTTATTTTCAAAGAGTGTAAATACCTATTTTTGTTGTTGTCAACAAATGCATTTAAAAAAAAAAAAAAAAAAAAACACACGAACAAATCAAATCTGCCAACGGATGTGTTGGTGGACGATCTCGCGGATCGATCAGCACGTGAGTGGGCTACGACAGATCTGGGATCGGCGGATGGGGTCGGTGAGAAGATCCGCCGGAAAAATCCGCTCGTGTATGGCTAGCTAATTACTTGGGTCCCCTAGTCACCCCCTAGCCGCCTTTCCACGGCCCCCTAGTCACCCCCTAGCCGCCGCTTCCACGGCCCCCTAGCAGCCGCTTCCACGGCCCCCTAGCAGCCGCTTCCACGGCCCCCTAGCCGCCGCTTCCACGGCCCCCTAGTCGCCACGCGGCGGCCCTGATTAGCCCGATATGAACGTAATGGAACAAGAAACTGAAGTACCTACCTGCTGAGCATGCTGAACATGCTGGAACAAGAAACTGAATTACCTGCTGAACATGTTCAGCAGGTAATTCAGTTTCTTGTTCCATTCATTTATTGCAATAAATGTCAACTAAATTTTATTCGACAAGTCATGCAGCATTCGAAGAAACCCCCAGTCATGGAGCATGACTATAAGAGCGAATTTTCGAAGAAATAATTGGTTTTATGTAAAACGTCTCCATTAAAGAACATGATGTCCATGAAGAACATCCTCCAGTTTGAGAGCCGAATAAGATACTTATAGCAATTCTGACTTCCCCACCTTACTCAGCGTGTAAAAACCTTAAAAATGAGGTGTCACTTGACAGACCGTTTAATTTTTGGAATTTATGGGTGAAACACGCCCCCCCCCCATCAAAATGAAAATTTTTTACGGGTTCCCACCAACCCCACAATGATCCTCGAAACTTTTCATAACCCTAGGACAAGGGGAACGGGTTCAAAACGAATTTTCTATATTATAGAACGGTGTAGTTTTTGGTTCACATTTAGTTAGAGTTTATTGTTTAGAATCTTTTGAGACCAACAGTTGGTCTCGGTTACTGTTCGTTCACAATGAGGGCTCAAAGGTTGAGTCAATATGAACCTGTCAACACGATCGTGAATCAAACGGTTGAGATACTGGTCAATGTTCATACTAAGGAGCTGTTTGAAACATCATATGGTTTTAGTGATGTCGTGTTTTTTGTTCTGAGGTGCGTTTCGTGCTACGGAATGAAGGTAATTTCGAATGTTTGTTGGTAGGTACTTCTTTAATAGAAAAATTATTGCCGACGTAGTATTAAAAACTCAGAATTATATCGGTACATTTTATTTGTAATTAATTCATCATCTCTATCATTCAGGTTCTGCACAAAGGAACCCAGTCGATTCCAACAGCCGGATATCGTATTAATTAATAATAATTATTATTAATAATAAATACAAATTATTAATAGGTACCTAACAATAAATTATAATAATTTTCACTAGGTAGTTGATAAAATTATTAATAATTAGTGATAATTCATAATTATAATTAATCTAACATTTAGGATCTAGACATTTAGACCTAGTGATCTAGACAGAAGGGTGATCTGTACAAAGAAGATAATGAACCGTTGTGTCAAGAATTTGCAGAGTTTTAGTTCACTTTTGAATGACCTGAAACATGACAAATTTTTTAAGACCAATTGGATTTTTGTAGGATCAGCCGTTCGTTCACATTGAGCGCGCAAATGTTTAGGAGAAACACTAAACTTCGCGTCTAAAACAGCGTTTAGGTCGGTCAATGCCCAACATAAAACTACCTTTTTTGCATCTTCCGGTAAACTACCGACTGGAAATTTTAATCGTGAGTCGGGGATTGACCACATTGCAACATTCACTCGGTTTCTCATCTGTAAAATTGTTTAAATAATCCCTTTTTGTAATAATACAAATTAAATTTTCATGATGAGCAATTTTAAAAATAGGTCAGAACTGGATACCAATGCAATATTCACTCGGTTTCTTGCCTGTAAAATTGTTCAAATAATACCTACCTATTTGTTTAAACAAATTAAATTTTGCTGATGAGCTAGACACTTGAAATTTTAAATATAGGTCAGAACTGGATGATATTTCAATATTCACTCGGTTTGTATGACATGGTATGAGTATGGTATGGTATGATAGGAAACAAATTCGTATGGTACCTATGGTATGAGTACGGTGAGAATATGGTATGGTGCCGATTTGCAACACAGTCTGGTATAGTCAGAAGGGTGATCTGCACAAGGAAGATAACAAACCGTTGTGTCATGAATTTGCAGAGTTTTTCAATTCAAATCGTCTATTCATGCAATATGACATACCTATTATGTTGGACGTGTAGTCCCACCAGTGGGAGACCATAAAGAATCGTGATAATTTAATTATTAGCACCCTCTGTCCTCAACCAAATGCACGCTTAGCCGCGTAATAATTGTATGTGTCTAAATTGGGTAGATCACGCATGATAAACATTGTTATAATAACCACCAATCGGGGAAAAACTGGATAAATAAAGGGTTTATATTAGATAGTATAAAGCCTACCGCACGTTATATCGAACAATCAAGGGCGATCAAGATAATGTAACATAAGTAATCGGGGAAGCATCAACTAAATTACAACGCCGAATAATTGCTCTCAATTAGCCCGAAACTCGTACGTTAGCACTGTTAAACCTTCTTCGAATTTCTAATTTAGCTAGTTAAAACTGCGCCAGCGATAGATGCGTTATAATCAAGCCTCTGGGCTCCGGTACATTAGTAGAATTAGACAGTCGGCCTGATGGCGAACGTATGATAATTTTTTGTGTACAGTGTCAGCGTGGCGGTGTTTATAATGTATTCAACGTGAGAGATAATTTCAAAATGCATGCGAGGGAATAAGTGTCGCGGGGGATTTGTCGACCGGATCACGAAAGTCTGATCGTCGTTGTAGTTAGTCGGTGGGTGTAGCTGCAAGAACTGTCTCTCCGAACTCGCCATGGGAAAGTTGAAAAGGAGGTGAGTTGCTATATAGAAACTAATTTACTCATCCTCATAGATAATTTACTTACCTACTACAGTAAATTCTAAACCATCTCCCTCAACCAGAAGAGTAACAGGAAATGAAGGGTCCAGGGAAGGAGCCAATCAAGTCACTTCAATGGAAACTGGGAAAATTCATTTTGACAGGCTAGTTGCAAATGAAAAATGTAAATATGGCATAATATGTACTAAATCACCTATTGAAGAGCACCACCAATTTTCAACGCTCTTATTGTATCTCATCCATGTTTAAAAAAAGTGAAAAACTGAGCAACTCGCCCTAAAACAAGTAAAGAACCAAGAATGTTCCTTTTCATTAGATTCTCAAAACCCTGCAAATTCTTGACACAACGGTTTACTATCTTCTTTGTACAGATCACCCTTCTGTCTAGATTACTGAATGATAGATTAATTATTATTATGAATTATAATTAATTATTAATAATTATTATCAAGTAGTGTAAATTATTAATATTTATTGTTACCTAATAATAATTAACAATAGTTTATGGTTATTAATAATTTTTATGCTTCATTATTAATTATTATTAATAATGATTATTTATTAACTCGATATTTGATCATCGTACAAAAATCGTTCACCACTCGTTGGATAGCTCTCGATTTACCTAACCATATTACGTTAACCACTGCGGAGTGCGTGGCCGACAAGCTGCGGTATGAGCGTGATTGTTTAAATAATTGTTTACACACAGGTGATCATTCTCAATAATTTATATTGTCAACACGAATGCAAGTTTCATAATTTAAACTATAATTCAAAGGCCCCTGAATCCCTTCTTTAAAGACATAAAATGTCCCAATGTGTTGCAGACTCGTATGCAAGCATTTTAAATCTTTTTTGTTACGGGTTCGGACCAACCCCACAATGGTCCTCGAAACTTTTTAATACATTTTTTGAAGCCTACAAAAATTGAGTACACTTACTTTCTGGACGCGCCTCATACATCCTCATTCCTTGTCAGAATGATTTGGCTGACCCAAGGGCGATTCCGTAGCAAGGGGCTGAAGGTTATGCAATGACCCGCTCGACCGAGCAGTCTTAACGGAGGGGTTGACTCGTCCCTGAATTCGCAAATCATTTAGTGCGAATCAAGAGCTCTCTAAATCTATTCATACTGGTTTTAACGAAACCAGGATGAATCCTGAATTGATCGACCAAGAACCAACTCACCTTTACGTACGAATGCAAACAGCTGTAGATGGCATCGCAACATTCGGGAATTATTTTCAAAATGGTTTGAACAGGAATCCTGAATACAAATGACAACGAATGGTATGAGTCTCCTGAAAATGAATCAGAAACCAATATTGCTCGCGAAGCACTCGCGATTGCGCTAGTTATCAAGAGGAAACGTGAAAGAAGGAATAAACGACGTATTTGGGTGAAAGAATGGATTCTACAGCGAAAACAATTCGGTGTGTACGCGACTCTACTTCCTGAGCGGACGGCAAATGATCCAAAGATGTACATGAACTTCGTACGAATGTCGTCCACAAATTTTCAGGAACTGCTGAGCAAGATTTCTCCACTAATCAAAAAAAAAAAAAAAACAAGACACTATAATGAGGGAATCCATACAACCCGGAGAAAGATTAGCACTAACCCTTAGATTTTTAGGTTCAGGTAGGTAAATGTGAATATGTACTTTGTAACCAACTATTGTTGAATAATGTATGAAATTTTATTTGTAAATGCAAAATGTAAATTCTCCGGGTTTTATGGATTCCCTCATTATAGTGTCTTGTTTTTTGATTAGTGGAGAAATCTTTCTCAGCAGTTCCTGAAAATTTGTGGCCGACATTCGTACGAAGTTCATGAACATCTATGGATCATTTGCCGTCAGCTCAGGAAGTAGAGTCGCGTACACACCGAATTGTTTTCGCTGTAGAATCCATTCTTTCACCCAAATACGTCGTTTGCTCCTTCTTCCACGTTTCCTCTTGATAACTAGCGCAATCGCGAGTGCCGCGCGAGCAATATTCTGTTTCGATGAAACCATTGTGACGATCGGAATGAGACTGGAGAAAGCTCGCGCAAGTGCAACGAAGCGAGTGCTTGTAGGCAGACTTGACACTGCTCTCGCTCTCACCTCAGCGAGAGCGGTCTCGGACACTATTATAATCTCTAGTCTCTCAGGGCTCATAGTGTGGACACAGCGGACACAGCTCTACGCAATTAGTGTCGCTCTAGCTCTCCCCGTGTAGACGCACCAGGAGCTTAGTACATATATGCTGTTGGCGGGAGCTTTTTGCAACGCTTCTGACAATTAGATGATACATGTGGTAGTGGTGGTGATGAGTATCTACTTAGTGCTGGTACAACAGTAATGTAATGAGCCATTTCAGGCTGACTGAACATCGCAAAAGCAAGGCGTCTAAGAATTGTATAAGTATTTCTGGTGGTCACGAGTTATCAGTGGTGGTACAACTATAATGAAGTAATGCTTTAATTCAGGCTTGTTCATCTGGCAAAAAGCTCCCGCCAACAGCATTTTTTTTTTTTTTTTTTTTTTTGAAAAATGCATTTATTAATCATAATCTCACATGAAGCCAATATTCATAATTACGAGTACAATAAATGATAACTTGTACAAAATAAAACATCTTCTCTTAAATTAAATGCTTCTCCCCTCTTTGAGGTGATAGACCTCGTGCTGAGGGGAGGAGTATCTCCATCCTGTATTCTTGCTTCGATGGTATTATTATGTTATTAATAATTTATTTTTGCACTTAAAATACTATTCATTAAATGTTGTAGACAATTTGTAGGGTTAATTCTTCATAATGTCATGAATTGATTCCATAATAGCTTCTTTAGGCGTAACTTAAATTTACTGACAGTTTCCATATTTTTAATTTCGTTTGGCAGTGCATTGAACATTTTAACTCCTTTGTATACATATTGGTATACATATTGGTTACGCATTGAAAGAAGCGTAAAGCTCCCTGCTGGTGCAACAGAGGAAACATATTCGGTGAAACCGAGGGGGAATGAGGGTGAAAGTGGGGTTGTGGGAAGAAGACAGTAGTAAAAATACTACAAATAGAAACTTTTGGTTTATTATCTTCGATAATGAACCATTGAAATCGCCCAAAGAAAAAAAAATTTTAACCCCCCTCAAAATTTGTTGGATTACGTTTCAAGATACGTAGATTCAGAAAATCGAATAAAAAAAAATCCGTCCGTCCGCCGTACGCCGTCCGCGGCACTTTGCCCAGTTAGCGTTGAGTTAAAATTACGAATTTTTTTTTTTATGGGTTTCGACCAACCCCACAATGGTCCTCGAAACTTTTCATAACCCTAGGTCAAGGGGAAGGGGTTCAAAACGAATTTTGGTACGACATGGTATGAGTATGGTATGGTATATTATTGTATGTATGATTTAGTATAGTACAGTACGGTATGAGTACGGTGAGAATATGGTATGGTGCCGATTTGCAACACAGTCTGGTATAGACAGAAGGGTGATCTGCACAAGGAAGATAATAAACCGTTGTGTCAAGAATTTGCAGAGTTTTTATACAAGTATTAGTTGCTTGTGGAAGTAATAAAAACGTCTCGCAATAGCGCCAAGGGGAGATTTCGAAAGGGGTACGGTGCTTGTGAAGTGGTTAACTTTTCATTATACTTAGCTCCTTAATGAGGAAAAGGGCGGGCGGGGAAAGTGGATATCATAACTTTTTCCGGCCTCTGAAGAATGATATTTGCGAGGAGGGGTGATTTTTACACGGAGTGTTTTTTGGGGGTGGTATATTATTGTATGTATGATTTGGTATAGTACAATATGGTATGATATGAAAGAAATTCGTATGGTATTTTAAATTTCATTTGGATGATGAACTAGAATTTCATCTAACAGTTCGTTAATTAGATTAGGGTGATCTGCTAAAAGAAGATAATAAACGGTTGTGTCAAGAAGTTGCAGAGTTTTTTTGTTACCTAACCAATCTCTGAGCAAAGTCTGAAGTGTATCATAGATTATTAAATAATTATTTTCTAGCCTATTATGAATAAAAAGTATTTTTATTGCCATTTTCTCTATCATAAACTAATGCTAGACTATTCAACTATCAAAATGAGGTCACATTTACAATGTAAGACACGCAGAAAAAGTGCTGGAAAACTAGAAACTCTCCAAGGAGAAGTGCGCATCGAGCAAATCAAGAATGTATATTTGATTTTAATAAAGATTCCTGATTACTAATATAAGCGTCGTAAACGATGGAAATGACACCTTAACTAATCCTGCAAATTCCTCTTTAGTACGATTCATCCTCCGTGCAGTTTCACTTGTCAGCGTGAATCCTATTGCATAGAATGTTGGTAGTTACGACGATTTCTAAATACGGTTATTAGAACGCCGCTGGTTCTCGATATTACAGCTTGAGAAAAAAGGCGCTGCTCCACAAAGACAGCTTGAAACACCATCTTCAGGACTACTGCGCCAGCACGTCCATTCATGGCGTGAAATACCTCGGCAATACTACAACCCCTCTGGAAAAGTAAGTATCCACTTGTCTCCCATAAGCACGTGCTTCAAAGAACCAATTAAAAACTGTAATCTCGAGTTTTCAAATTCATAATGCCAAGAATACATCAACCTACCCGTACACTGAAAAGTAGAGTATGTTGGAGGAAAATCTAAAGAATGAGAGGTTTGATAATCCTTGGATTTCTGGTTCGAAACCATCAAGTTCGAATGCCCTTTGTTGTAAGAAATGATTAGATGTTTCATAACCGAAAAGTAGTGACTCTCTGTTGTAGAACAGCCTGGTTAGTCATTTCAATTGTAACTAGCCCATTAGGATAAAAATTTATATAAAATAAAAATGAAATAAAACTGTGGCCAATCTTAGTTTGTGTATTAATTTATAGATACTTATAATGTGAAATATTACCTTGTTATGAAACAAACTTGTTATACAATAAAAGTAAAAGGGTCATCCTCTGCTCGGACTGCTTTTTTATTCCCAAAGTTTTCGTGAAATTTTCATTAGATTTTTCAATTATTTTTTTTCACGTATCTTCGTCCTTACCTGTCTAATAGTGAGTTTCCCAAAAATCCCATCATAGAAATGCCCAGTTTTCAAGATACAGAATTTCAACAAAATTAAATTCCATGGTTGTGAAATCGTGCCAGGGTTGTGAACAAATAAGAGGAAATTAATGAAAATGCAGTCTTTTAATTCAAAATTAACAGTCTTAAAATCTGTAGGTATACTATACAAGTTATGTAGGTTAGTTTATGTAGGTATAGTATTGTCACACACGACGCTCCCATTAAAATAGGTACTCACTCTATTGACTTCAAAAACTAATCAACTCATTATAATCTCACAATTAACTTGGAAAATATCAACCTTGACAACTGAAACCACAAGCATTATAATTCCCTGATCTCAACAGGATGGACCGTCTTTCTATTTACAATTTTGATTTTAGGGTCCGGAAGAATCAGTTATATGTCAGTATTTTGAATGCCACAAACATCAGTTTCCTTTGCGATGAATTCTCTTACATTTGAGGACATGACTGCATCCAACTGCCAGTAAATTAGTACCTACACAGTTTGTTATCCCTACATTTATGGTACGTTGTGTACAAATGTACGTTGTGTGTACACGCTAGTCGATGTTTGCTTCAATGAAATCCATCACCATAATGATTTCAGTCACGCTGGCAAATGAAAATCTTTTATGATCTGCAAAAAGTTCAAAACTTTTCCACCCCTGTTGTTGGGTTCTTATCGCTTATTGAATTCCTGTCCTGTTCATACAGGGATTTTTCTCGCTCCCCCCGACCGGTCATGACGTCAGACCTCTGACAGACGAGCCTACCCCACAGTCGTATCATGTATACAGGGTGGTTCCAAATGAACGTCCCACCCTTTTTATTTCGACATTTCGAGAGATAGCGAAAAACTCATCGAAGTAACGTCCCCTTATTTTTTTTACAAAGAATACTTTAGCTCGGTGAATCTTTCACCTCCGGTTTCATTGTGCCTCGTGTACAATGAGGCCAAGTACTTACATGTTACAATGAGCCCCATGTTCCTCTACTGGTAAATGAAGTGTAATATTTTCTCTTCTATTATTCGAAAGAGTACGCCTCAATAAAACAACCAATAATCACCAACAATTCTTAGTTCGAACGTACCAGTAGATGAATATGGAGCATCCAGAAGGGGAAGTACCATTGTAGGGCCTGCCATGAAGTTTACTTTTTCGAGTATCATTAAATATTTTCCCCTTTAAGAAAATTATAATTTGAAAATTAAACGAAACAGAATACAGCAAATAATCAAATTGTATTTTAATAATTAATTTTGTTTGTGTAACTAGAGCGTGGTGGGCGGCTATGCTGGCATGTTGCGTGGTTGGTAACGCATACCTCATCCATAAGGTATGGGTTAAATGGAATAATTCCCCCGTAATCGTGTCCTTCGCAGAAACTGCCATGCCCATCTGGGAGATCCCTTTCCCGACCATAACCTTCTGCTCTTCAATAAAATCGGATGTCACCGAATTCAATTTTACCGAGCACTTCTCTCGACTGGCGAAAAATGAGAACATCAGTGAGGAAGAGTGAGTCCAATTCCCGATAGACACTTACAAATGAAAATAATATTTTCATTCAAATGTATATTATACTTGTGTAAAAAAATTTTCGTGTGGGGGACATCAACGAAAGCTGAAGGTGAATACCATCATTGTTTGATCTAGACAATAACGAAATTCACATGGGATTACTTACCAGGGATCCGATCTGTATGGTTCCTGAATATTAGTAATTTCGGATTTGTGATTGTTACAAGAGTTGCTTGTTCGAGTTTCTTGAGATTAATATGGGACCATACGTATACTCGTACCTACATGTGTCATCCAAACTTTAACTCATTTTTCTTTCATTGAGATTTTGAGGTTTGAGCCAGACTGTTTTATTTTAGGAATTTATGGGTAATTTCTCCCCTTCAAATTCCCCTATTACCCCTTAAAGCAGCCCAATTCTGCGTATCTATACCCTACTCTAAGGGGGGTATAGGGAAATTTGCAGGGGGGGGGGGGAATTACCCATAAATCCAAAAATAAAACAGTCTGACGAGTGACACCGCTTCCTTTTTTTGAAAATTCGCTAAAACAAACAGAGTAGACATTTTGATTTGTCTTGCGCGAATAGTAAAGTAAAAGTAAAGTAAAGTAAGCAACCATTTAAGGTTGAATTTCCGTCCGACTGCCGTTTTTAGGCGTCGCGGACGTCATCGGCTGTCCACCTAGGTGGATCAGAATTGTTCCGATGATTTCGCTTACAAAGCTACTCATTGCCTCGCCCCCTTGAGTTGAGAGGGGATCGCCGTACAGAAGCGTGAAAAATTACTTGAACGGGAGGAGACCCACCCACCGACGGTCACCCATCCAAGTAACATCCACGCCCGACGTCGCCTAACTTCCGTGATCTGACGAGAACGGGTTCTTTGCGACGCCTGCCCCGTACGAATAGAAAATTTCCCTAGACCAGTGAGGAATCTAAAATGTCTCAATACAATTGGTGCCTAACACACTATTTACGTTACTTTCCGTCACCAATCCGCCACTTTCTTATCATTTGGCTAGGCATCGTTTTCCTCCCACAAGGACTATGATAAATATCAAGAAAGCTGTTCGGGATGTAAATTCTTTTTATTTTCAGAC
Organism: Stenodema calcarata; assembly: GCA_963920205.1. NCBI lineage: Eukaryota > Metazoa > Arthropoda > Insecta > Hemiptera > Miridae > Stenodema > Stenodema calcarata. Next base: position 1,608,438 of record OY986051.1, read on the forward strand.
TTGAAAGTAGGTAGCTGTAACAAGGGATACTTATTGCAATTCTGTATACATTATGATTCATAGGTTCTGAGTAATAAATTAAATGTATAAACAACCACTCTGCAGGTTCCAGCGCTTGAGCGACATGTCATTGCTATGTGACGAACACGTCTTGGTGAAGAACAGTGCTGAGTTCACCAACGAATCAGCCATCCAGTTTTTGATGGAGGTCAGTTACTCCTTAATACTCCTTAACACAATTTACAACATTTTATACCACAAATCTACTCATCAATGTGCAAATACATAAATACCACTACTTCCTTTCTACGTGTTTCACATGCTTGCGAAAATTCACAGCATTTTTATAATTTTAGTACGAGGGACGTCCAGAAAGTAAGGTTACAACGTGTGTGAAAAATTGAAAAATTAATATAATATACTATTAATATATTGATATAATATATTATATTATTAATATATTAATATAATATAATATATTATATTATTAATATATTAATATAATATAATATATTATATTATTAAATATTATTTACGAGGGTGAATCAAATATAAACGAGACTTTTTTTTCTGTAATTTATTTTTATTTTTAACGAAAAAAAGAATATAGTTTATTTTTCTACATAATCTCCAGATTTGGAAACACATTTTTCCCAGCGGATAGGCAGCTTTCCAATTCCTTCCACGTAGAAAGATGCAGGTCGTGTCTGCAGCCAATTGCGCACGTAGGCTTCAACCTCAGCATTACCGTCGAATCTTTGGCCTCCCAAAGCTTTCTTGAGAGGGCCAAACACATGGAAGTCACAGGGTGACATGTCTGTACTGTAAGGAGGGTGTTCCAAAGTTTCCCAACCGAGTTGCTCCAATTTTTCTTTAGTCAAGGCTGCTGTATGGGGGCGAGCATTGTCATGGAGAAGAACCTCCATCTGGCGCACTCCTTATGGTACCCTAGCTCCTCTGTGAGTATGGAGTAAGTGCTCCAATAACTTATCCCAACCTCACTTGCAATTTCAGAAGTGGTACGACGTCTGTCATCTTCAATAAGCCGTCGAACACTGCTGATGTCCGCTGGTGCGAGGTCTGCGGTCATGGCTCTCATTTTCAACTCGATCACGACCCTCCACGAACTGTTCATGCCATGCATACACTCTGGCTCGCGACAGTGTCTCTTCCCCAAACTGGGCAGTCAATCTCCTCAACACTTCGGCCGGTTTTACGCCTTCTGGGGTGAGAAACTTGATTATAACGCGTTGCGCAATTGACGGAGGTACCTCTTGCTCTGACATCGTCACTGTGGACACTGAGGGGGTCGAGGAGGCGAGCCCACGAGCTTCCCCTACTCCTGACAAATGTACCCAACAACAAACAAAGCGGGAACGTTCTCCCTCCACTATTGTACCTGAAGGGCGAAAAGTCTCGTTTATATTTGATTCGCCCTCGTAAATGAAATATAATGTACAAGATAAGTGTAAAAGCATGTCTTTGTTTCTCTACGTAATCGCCATTGAGGTCAACACATTATTGATGCCTAGGGACCAGGTTTTGCAGACCCTTGTCGTATACCTTCCGCTCCACCTCCCGAAGCCATTTTTGCAACCTTCTCGTCATTTGAAAACGTTGTCCTAGGTCTAGCGTTGTCATGAAGGAGTGACACACCACGAGTTACTATTCCTCCCATTTTCCCCTTGATTTGTTTTCAACTTCTTGAGTGTGCAGCTGCATTCACGGGGGTTCCTTTAGGCATAAAATCGACCAATAATATCCCTTTCCGGCCCAAAATGACAGATACACCCTGAAAATTGGACTTGGAATTTTTTCGTTGATGGTGATTGGGTATGGCGTCACTGCTAATAAAGCTTCCAGTCTCAGTTCAACCTCCGAGCGGTAAACATCTAACGTTCGCGAAAGTGTTAACGCTGTGGCCTCTGCGGCCTTGTTTTGGTCAAACATCTAAGCTGACGTTCGCGAAAGTGTTAACGCTGTGGCCTCCGCGGCCTTGTTTTAAAAACAACTGTCCGCGAGTTTAGTGTCGAGTTGGCGACGGTCAATATGGAAAATTCCACCTCAGAATATCAGGTAGCATTAAAATATGCCCGTAATGCCCTTTCAAATGATTATATTAAACCAAAGGATGAGATTCTGTTCAATGAAATCCATGCGTATAGGACCACTCTCTCACATCTATGTGATGTGCTAGAGAAAGCAGAAGCAGAAATCGTTGATTTAAAGCAAAAAAATCTATTAATCAACGTCAAATTAGCTTCCTTAGAGGATAATCAAGCTTCGACTGACCAACATAAATCAGAATCTGAAGGCGACCAAGAATATTGGACTGACGAAGAACAGTTAGCCTATGATACGGGTGCAGGTATCATTTTTAAGCCCGTCCCTCCCAAAAAACGAAAAAGGAAAAGTTCTCCCAATAACAAAATTGACAATGTAACCAAGAATCCTCAGAGAAAAGAGAAGGTTTACAAGCCCCCTCCCATTACGCTTGAGCCTTTGAATGACATTGCAAGCTTTCTAAAGCTAAAAGAGAAATTGAAAGAAATAGCACCCAATGCTATGACTTCAACATTGGCTGGTGGCCTAATCAAAATCAATGCCAGTGACTCAGATGAATACACTGCAATCGATAAGTATCTAGAAAGCATTCACTGTCTGTACTTTACTTATCAGAACAAGCAAACGCGGCCTTATTCAGCAATACTCAAAGGGCTTCCCGGGGGTATTGAAGAGTCAGTGATCCTGAGTACTCTCCAAAATGAGTACCCTGAAATCGGAGCGCTGAAGGTCAACCAAAAATTACAATGGAAGACCAAAGAAAAGCTTGACATGTACTTTGTCGAATTTAAAACAGGCTGCGATGTCAGCAAAATTCACGAAATTACCAGGCTGTACAACTGCAAGGTGAAATTCGAGGCCATCAGAACGAGTAAAATCGTTCCTCAATGCAAACGGTGTCAAGAATTTTCGCACACTCAGAACTACTGCAAGAAGCGCCCTAGGTGCGTGAAATGCGGCAAAAATCATGAAACCGCGACTTGTTTAAAACCAAAGTCGGAAGCCCCGACATGTGCCAATTGCAGTGGAGAACATACTGCAAATTACCGCCGGTGCCCAGTCTTCGTGGCTGCGGCTAAAGAACATACAGTTAAAATCAGAGCAGCAAAGGATCATCCTAGCTTTTCCAGTCAGCCGAGACATATTGGGAACAGTGCTCAGCCAACCGCTACTTCAAGTGGAAATCAGAAGAGCCCAGATCAAAGTGGAACTACTAAAAAGGTGAAATTTACTCCTAAAACCCCGATCTTAAGTGTAAATCGCTACTTTGGGCACACAAAATCATATGCGCAGGCAACAAAATCCGGCAGTGCTCAGCCAGTATCTCAACAGCCAGCGAAATCCATGGAGAGCATGTTGCAGACTCTGGTCACTCAGTTTGGTCAAATGCAACAGCAAATGCTCTCCTTGAGTCAGAAAATAGAGGCTTTGGAGAGCAAGTCAAAGCCTAGCCGTTCTTCCAAGCAATCACAATGAATAGCCTCAGAATCATGGCTTGGAATGCTAACGGGCTCAATGGGCGGAAGCTAGAGCTTGAGTTGGTTCTGAACTTCAGTAATATAGATATTTGTTTAATTTCAGAGACGCACTTCACAAAAGAGTCATATTTTAAAATAAAAGGATACAAATGTTATAATGCCCTCCACCCTAGCAATAAAGCACGAGGGGGCAGCGCTATATTGATCCGTGAAAATTTGAAACATTATGAATGTGCAAAGATTGAGACGCAGATGTTTCAGATATGTGCAATTTCCATTAAAACCAAGTCTTATGAGACTTCGATAGCAAGTATTTACTGTCCTCCAAAGCACAATATCAAACAAGAAGACTACACTGATGCATTCGAACTCTTAGGAAATCGATTCATTATTGGTGGAGACTTCAACGCGAAAAACACATGTTGGGGCTCTCGTGTCACTACGGCAAAAGGACGGGAGTTGTCCCAATATATGGCCAGCCACAATTGTGAACCATACTCAACTGGAACGCCAACATACTGGCCCACCGACATAAATAAAAAACCTGACCTAATTGACTTCTTCATTATGAGAAATATCTCGGCTAACTACGCTCTTGTGGATGAGTGCTTTGATCTCAGCTCAGATCATTCACCAATCATCCTAACACTGAGCGAATGAATCATTCAGAAACCAAACAATCCAGTACTTGTCAATAAAAAGACGGATTGGGGTACATTCAAAATAGACATCAACCAGTACATCTATCTGAATGATGTCCTTGAATGTCCTGCAGACATCGATCGGGAACTTGAACAACTCGTATATAACATCCAAACGGTCGCGTGGGAAAACACCCCTGAGGTGGTCAAGAAACTCAAAGGGTTCAACTACCCATGTGAAGTTCTTACCATGATCAAGAAGAAGCGCAGAGCTAGGCGTAAATGGCAGCAAACGCGTATTCCAGACGACAAGGCAATATGGTATCTATATGCCAGTGAACTTCGTGATATGATTAAAGAGATCAAAGAGGAAACGCAAGAAGAATTCATCACTTCCCTTGCCATCAATCGTGACGCTGATTATTCCCTGTGGAGAGCTACTAAGCATCTCAAACGTCCTATCGTCCAAGCACCACCAATCAAAGATGAAACTATCGGGAAGTGGATCAAGTCCAACCAAGAGAAGGCTGATGCATTTGCCCGTTATCTGGCCGACATCTTCAGACCAAATCCTGGAGACCCAGATGAGGAACCACTGGAAGAGGTTATTGTAACAGATCATGAAATCGAAATACCCCCAGTGACGGTTAAAGAAGTTCAAGAAACCATCCTTAATGAAATCAATCCAAAAAAGGCTCCTGGGTACGACCTGATCACGGGGCATATCCTTAAAAACCTCCCACGGAAGGTCCTAATGAAAATCACCAAAATAATCAATGCCGCTATCAAACTTCGTTATGTACCTCAATTGTGGAAATTAGCTGAAGTGATCATGATTCAGAAACCGGGTAAGCCAGCCGAAAAATTAACATCCTACCGGCCAATATCCCTTCTTCCAGTGTTATCAAAACTATTTGAGAAGCTCATCCACAAGCGGCTGATGTCAGTCGTAGAAGAACGCAATCTGGTCCCTTCTCATCAATTTGGTTTCCGACAAAAGCACTCTACCATTGACCAGGTGCATCGAATTACGAGTGTGATTGAGGAGGCACTAGAAAACAAGCAAGTTTGCTCGGCCATCTTTCTCGACGTAACCCAAGCGTTTGACAAAGTTTGGCACGATGGACTAAACCACAAGCTCCGAAGAATGTTGCCAGCAAAATATGCTGAATTATTGCAATCCTATCTATCAGATCGATTCTTCAGGGTAAAGCATGAAGATGCCTACTCAGAAGTGCACCGAATACACGCTGGAGTTCCCCAAGGAAGTGTACTTGGCCCACTCCTGTACGTCCTGTTCACCAGCGATATGCCAGAACGAGAGGAGAATACAATAGCAACGTTTGCAGATGACACAGCTGTCCTTGCAGTTGGTGAAACAAATCACGTGACGATTCCCAAGCTCAGAAGATCTATTAAGAAACTCCAAGAATGGACATCAAAATGGAGGATCAAGATGAATGAAGCGAAATCAGTTCATGTCGACTTTACCAATCGTAAGCTCGACTATTTCCCCCTTCATCTCAACGGCAAGACTATACCGCACGCCAATGAAGCTAAATACCTGGGCATGACCCTGGATGCTAAATTGCGCTGGAAGGCGCATGTCAAGAAGAAGAAAGAAGAACTGGTGCTTAAGTTCAGGAAAATGTACTGGTTAATGGGCCGATGCTCAAAAATGTCGATCCAGAACAAATTAACCCTGTACAATCAAGTCCTCAAGCCTGTCTGGACTTACGGAGTGCAGTTGTGGGGCTGCACCGCTCAAAGTAACCGCGATATTATCCAACGTTTCCAAAACAATGTGCTGAGATGTTGTGTGGACGCCTACCGGTACACCAGAAATGTCCGGCTACACAAAGAACTTCGCATACCAACTGTCAATGAAGTCATCAAGGTTCAAGCCATAGCCCATCACAAGCGGTAACAAGTACACGTCAATGAAGAAGCTGTCCAGCTGCTCGACGTTGACGACCTACTCAGACGTCTCAAGAGAAAGAAGCCTCATGACCTGTGGAAGTGAGTGAAGGTGTTCTCGCGATAAGTCCGTTCAGTGAAATCAGTGATCGGTTTAAGTGCACAAAATTGCACTCCTAACTTTCAAAACTATAAGCGGCTTAGTTAAGTATCTAAGTTGTACTACAACCAATTCACATATATGTCAAAAATATGTTGCTAATAAGTTGTTACTTGGTGCAATAAATCATTTGAAAGAAAAAAAATAAAGCTTCCGGTTTATTATCTTCGATAATGAACCATTGGAATCGATCAAAGAAAAAACAACTGTTACCCCCCCTCCCCCTCCCCTCAAAATTTGTTGGTTTCAGAAAATCGAATTAAAAAAAAAAAAAAAAAAGTTGTTCGTCCGCCGTACGCTGTCCACTGTCCGTCGTCCGCGGCACTTTTCTCACGAAGTCTGGTTTGCGGATTCGGACCAACCCCACAATGATCCTCGAAGCTTTTCATAACCCTAGGTCAAAGGGTCGATAATATAAGCAAGTCGATTCATCAGTTTTATGGTTCGGGTATTTATTAAAATATCAAAGTTGTGTGACATGATTGTTTGCGGATCTTCAGCGTTTATTACAACTTAACATTCTTGACACACCGGTTTATTATCTTCTTTTTGCAGAAACTAAATGATAGAGTTGATGAATTGATACAAATAAAATGTTAAAATGTACCGATATAATTCTAAGTACATATTATGTACTTACCTAGTGTCAGTTAGCGATCTGTCAAAGATCTTTCATAGCTATTCTCAATGGTGGTCTGTGGAGGGAGTAGGAGAAGGAGAAGGATGGAGGAGGAGGTGGGTGGAAGAGGTGGCGGCAGGAGAAGGGGGAACGATGCGGAATAATTACCTACTGATTATTCATAATCTACCATTTAGTGATCTAGACAGAAGGGTAATCTGCACAAAGAAGATAATGAAACGTTGTGTCAAGAATTTGCAGAGTTTTTTTTTTGACTCAGCAGTATAGTGACACTCCCACGTTTCGTCACCAGTCACAATTGAGTCAAGAAAAGTTTCCTCCTCGCTTTCAAGAAATTCAGAGCGTATCTCACACATACGGTAGGTAGAGCGCTTGGAAGACGAACTGTTTGACGCGTTTGGCTTGTGGATGGCAAAAAAGTGTCGCCCGATGTGTGATTGCTGTGACGCTATTTCGTAAAGCAGTGGTTCCCAACCTTTTTCCCTCGAGGACCACAAGATCTATAAGAAAACGTCTGCGGACCACATGATTTTATAACTAGGTAAAGTAAATTGAGAACTAGAGAAATATATTTTAAATCCTTTAATATACATTGTATTAAGAGTAAGTAATTAGAAAAAAAAACATAGTTATAGTCTTAATATAGTTATAGAAACATTATAAATCTATTGTAAAACGCTTACAAAATATGACACTAAGTCTCTTAGTGACTTCCTTGGTTTTGCATTTTACTGGCAAGATCACTCCACGCCTAACATCAGAAATAAAAACAGCATTACTCATGTGGCATACTTTCATAACAAACGTATCTCCGAGGATGAATGTCTCATTATAATATATATATATATATATATATATAAGTTATGAGTCTTCCCATGAACGGCCCCTTTGTCTACACAATGGAAGCAGACCACAAGAACAGTCAGCAGAATGCACCATCAGCAGGGACTGGACAAAGAACCACTTCATCTAAAAGGCTATATAAGGCCCTGGCGCCCATAGTAGGATGCTCACTTGCGATCCCCATCTGTAACTTAACGCATCTTAACCTGTGAATAAAATTGATTTTTTAAAAAGACTCTTCCAGTAAAAGTTATTTTAATTGGCGCAGTCGGTAGGACCCTCTTCACTCAATATTGCATTGAGGTGCAGTTTCAACTCTTCAGAAGAAGACCTACACCCTTCACCATTCAGCGGGATCATCGCAAGGAAGCCCGTTCTCTCCACCAACAGCGTACCGGCGGATCAAGAGAGCGTCAACCACCTTACGGAAGAAGACATGCTTCTCGCCCTTTCTCTGTAAGTGATTCCAAATTTGCTAATCTTCTCGGAGACGCGCTTTTTCCTCAGTCTCATCTACACCTTCTACTTCTGACTCATTGTCGCCTATTCAAGAAACCTCAGATTCTTCTATTGTCTCTATCTCGGAAGCTAACCCTACACATTCTAACGTGCTTTTACATACTCCAACAATGGCACAACAACAACAAGTAGTGATGATGTCAGCGGAACAATTGACCTTTCTCATAAACAGCCTTAGGGTACAGGAAGCCGCATCTCCGCGCATAGACAAATGTCATTTCGACGCGATACCGGACTATAATGGGGAACCCGAGCTTTTGGTTAGGTTCATAGAACAAAGTGACGCATTGATCATGGGATTCACCGACCAAGAGAACCCTAACAATCCCCGGAATCGCGCTTTGTTAAACGTCATTCTATCTAAAATAAAAGGGGATGCTGCGCGGGATATTTGTACTGATTCAATCACTAGTTGGGACGAGCTCAAACTATTACTCCAATCAACTTTTGGAGACCAAAGAGATATCGAGACGTTGATCTTAGAACTGGGAAAGCTTAAACAATATGCGTCAGAAACTGTAATACAATTCTACCAAAGGGTGAAAACTATAAACAACATTCTCTTGGCAAAAATGAAGTGCGACGCTCAGTACACCCACGAATCCCTCAGACTAGTGGACAGAGTATCCCTCCGTAGTCTAATGTATGGAATGCAAGAAGATATAGGCCTTCACATTATGACTAAAAACCCTCAGGACCTAAAGGAAGCCTTGAGGCTGTTGCATAATGAATACCAGTTCCCCGCGAACAGGAAGTTACTGCAAAAGGGAACACCCCCAACAAAACCTTTTCAACCCCAAAGCAAATTCCAAAGGAGACCAGGTCCGGGAGAAAACCGCAATCAAAACTATAATTTTCCCAACAAAAATTATTCGGGAGAAAACCGCAATCAAAACTATAGTTTTCCCAGCAAAAATTATTCAAGGACTGTCCCTGGCCCTTCCCAAAAACCAAACGGACCACCGAAACAGGAATTCCCTCAAAAACCATATACTACGGGAATGCCTTCCAAGGCGCCACCATTCATTCCATACCATTTACGGACTAGAGACCAAATGAGCTACCAGACCACAATGAACCACGAGTTAGAGGACCAACGAGAGCCAACGACTCCTTTTTTAGGAATAGAAGAGTCCGGCGAATCATCGAATTCAACCTAACCCATCTGGATAAAACACTTCAATTGCCCTATGTAGAAACCGATCTTGGCCTGTTAATAGACACAGGGAGTTCAAACAGCTTCATCAATACTAATTTAGCTGAAGGCGTATACACTACCCTTAAACAAAAAGAAAAATTTTCTGTTCAAACCTCGCACGGTACGTCAAAAGGAAGTCACTGCGTTATATTGAATAGCGCAGAATTGTTCCCCCACACGTCCGACGAGTGTAAATTCTACGTCTATGATTTTCATAAAGATTTCGATATTCTATTGGGCCTAGATGCTTTAAAAAGCCTACGAGTAACTCTGAACCTACCTAAGGATCAAATAGAAATCCAAAATCAGAAAATTACGTTAAAGTATTACAATATACCACAAAACCCATGTACACAAAAACATACGCTACGACCCAGAAGTGGCAAACAAGTCCAACTACATTTCCAACAGGTGAAAAATGGAGATATCTTAATGAAACATTTTAAAGTGGGAACAATTGAAATTCCCCGATGCTTATTAAGAGTTCGAAACGGAAAAGCATACTGCTTAGTCACCAATCTAGGTGAAACCCCGGCGAACATCACTTTAGCACCCGTGAACTCAGGATCTTATGAACTCTACGACCCACAGAGTCATTGTCATTTAAATCAACACAGCATTCAAAACTATGTACCTCAACTTGATTGTCCGTTCAAAGAAAAATGGGAAAACTTGAAAACAAAATTGAGAATGGATCATCTCAATCCCGAAGAAAAGAGAGAAATAGAAAAACTAGTTCGGGAATATCACGATATTTTCTATGACGAATCTGAACCCTTGAGCTCCACAAATTTAACAACCCACATCATCAAAACGAAAACAGACACCCCTGTTTATACAAAATCATATCGTTATCCCGAAATATTCAAAAATGAAGTCAAGGAACAAATAACCAAGCTACTGAAAGATGACATCATTCAACCCTCAAACTCTCCATATAACTCTCCTATATGGATAGTACCCAAAAAAATGGATGCCTCCGGGAAACGAAAATTCAGAATGGTCACGGACTATAGAAATTTGAATGCCCAAACGATAGATGACAAATACGACCTGCCCAACATCGAAGACATCTTATCAAAGCTAGGAAACTGTAATTATTTCACTACGCTAGATCTGGTGTCAGGATTTAATCAAGTAGAAATGGATCCTGAGAGCATCCCAAAAACTGCATTCAGTACTGAGAATGGAAAATGGGAATATAAACGTATGGCGTTCGGATTAAAAAACGCACCCGCCACTTTCCAGCGATTAATGGACAACTGTCTACGCGGGTTACAGAATGAAGTATGTGCTGTGTATATGGACGATATAATCATATTCAGCTCGAGCCTCCAGGAGCACCTAGTAAGATTGCGAAAAATATTTAATAGGCTTCGCCAAGCAAAATTAAAGATCCAACTGGACAAGACAGACTTCCTGCGAAAGGAGATAGCCTATCTGGGTCACGTCATCACAGCCGACGGATTGAAACCCAACCCAGAAAAGATAAGAGCGCTGAAAGAGTTCCCTGTACCAAAGACCACGAAGGAGTTAAAGGGATTCTTGGGACTCCTATCTTACTACCGCCGGTTCATTCCCAACCTCGCACAAATCACGAAGCCTCTGACTAAATGCTTGAAAAAAGGCGAAAAGATCGATTCTAGCGACCAAAATTATAAATCAGCTATAGAAAAATGCAAAACGCTTCTCGTCAATGACCCTGTACTAAAATACCCGGATTTTGAAAAACCCTTCATCTTAAGTACGGATGCATCAGGAGTTGCCTTAGGAGCAGTACTGTCCCAAAATTTTAATGGCGAAATTCACCCAGTTGCGTATGCTAGCCGTACGTTAAACGAGACCGAAAGAAAGCTAGCCACTATCGAAAGAGAACTATTAGCTTGTGTGTGGGCCACCAAACATTTTCGACCTTTCCTCTACGGCCGAAAATTTACCTTGGAAACCGATCACCAGCCCCTATCATGGTTAGCCTCTCTAAAGGAACCCAACTCCAAATTATTCCGTTGGAAGTTAAAACTTGAAGAATTCGACTTCGATATAAAATATAAGAAAGGGTCGAAAAATACCAATGCGGATTTCTTTTCAAGAATAGAGCTAAACGCCGGAGAAGTCCAAACGGAAGAGGAAGATCGACTCTCAATCACCGCCCAGTTAGATGAAGACGAAAGTTGTAGAGCAACAGTACACTCCGCCAAAGAAGGAAACACTATTATCGGGATACCTATTAAAGATAGTCCTATAAATCACTGCAAAAACCAAATCATCGTTGACGTGAGACAACAAATTGTATCGGAAGTAAAAGTAGAAACCTTGTTCGAAAACAAGACTAGAATAACTGTTAACCTTCCAGAAAATAATTTTAATCAAGCAACTAAAGACTTTATAATCGCTTATATTGAACCACACAAGACTTACGGAATTTATTTTGAAAAAGACTGTTACGAACAGTTCGCAAAAATAGTATTCGACACATTCAAACACTCAGACATACAATTCTTCAAACACACCAAAAAACTATTGGGACAGTTAAGAGAAATCGAAACTTCTTTTACCTTTTGTAAATTAAATATGTTACATCCTAGCATCTTACCACCTCAAGAATTCATTAGTGAAATGAATTATTTGAAAAACCTGCATAATAACACTAACCTTAAGACGTTCGAAAATCTCATGGAACAAGAACTGCATACTAAAGTTACTTGTGCACTAAACAAAATGTACATAATATATCTTATCAGAATACCTTTATATGAGGATAAGAATTTAACCATGTATGATATCCAACCGGTACCTATAAAATACAAGGACCATTTTATAACAGTAGCTATAAGAAATCGACATGTATTATTAACCAAGGAAAATGAGATAGCGTATACGGTCAACACACCATGTTTTAAAGATGACCAGCGTAAATATTTCTGTAATAGTGAAAACCTCTGTACAGAAGAGGCCAATTGTGAACGTAACATCATAAAACATAATAACCTAGATGATTGTACAATGATCAATTTAAAAATTAGTGAAACTATCCACCAGTTTTTACCAAACTCAAATATGCTGCTAGTTACCGCCCCTTCATTCGCAACTATCGAAACTCAAGAAGCAGGACAACGAAGAATAACAAAGATAAATGGGACGTGGCTAATCAAAAACGGAAAAGGTGACGTAATGATTGACAATAAACCAATATGGAGTAAATCTCCCATACGTCGAACAGTAACTCCTAGAATTCCTCAGATCCCATTGACAGAAACTCAACCCCTAAACTTTTCTTATCGGAAATTAGAACTGAAAGATTTTAATACTTTAGATAAAACATCATATGATTGGCCTTTTCTAACAAATCACGATATTCAAGTCGATTACGACTACCTCCATTATACTATAAGCCCCTTATATGGGATTACCATTGTCATAGTTATTAGTGTAACCATATGGGCGCTCAAACGAAAATTCTTCAAAAACCGTGGCAAATTGGAACCTAATAAACCCTCGCCATTTCAGATTAACATGGCTTCTTTCAAGGTTCCGTCTTCTCCCGACTCGGCGAATCCAGCCATTTCCTCCTAAGACGAATCTACGGCGGGGGGAGTTATGAGTCTTCCCATGAACGGCCCCTTTGTCTACACAATGGAAGCAGACCACAAGAACAGTCAGCAGAATGCACCATCAGCAGGGACTGGACAAAGAACCACTTCATCTAAAAGGCTATATAAGGCCCTGGCGCCCATAGTAGGATGCTCACTTGCGATCCCCATCTGTAACTTAACGCATCTTAACCTGTGAATAAAATTGATTTTTTAAAAAGACTCTTCCAGTAAAAGTTATTTTAATTTATATATATAGCCAGTAAAAACATTGTTATACTCGTATTGATGAAGAAAACCGTGAATTATAAGACGTACTCTGAAACAGCCCGCGGACCACACGTAAACTCGGCGCGGACCACGGGTTGGGAACCACTGTCGTAAAGGACGGCGTTTGATGATTTGTTTTGATCGTCAGGAACCCCTCTACCTACCAGTCGTGACAAATCTGAAAAACAAAATTTCCTTCATCCTGAGCCCCCTTGTAGCCTTACTTTCTGGACGTCTCTCGTTTGTAAAATAGCTTTCCATTACATACCGAAAATAGTTAGGCTTCTTTGGAAGTCAGTTAGGCTTCTTTGGATTCTACAGGCCGGTTGCTAACTAAGTTCAAATGCTTTTCAGTCAGCGCCTGAACTGAACGAGACAACTTTGATTTGTCAGTTTGATGATGAAGTATTGACGAACTGCTCCGAATACTTCACCAAAACATTCTTAGATGAAGGAGTCTGTTACTCATTCAATATGCTATCACCAAGCCAGCTCTTCAACCAAACCCGGGGCTGGTACGCATCTCTCTAATTTTTGTATTTTCGACAAATTTCGGAAATAGATTATGGAAGAGTGAATCAAACCCTAAAAGCAGGATTGTTACTTTGATGGTGCTAAGTTTCTATGTGGTATTGAAATCAACTCAAGGAAGAACAGCTAACTTCTTACCTACTTTTAGATCCCCTGCATCAATGTCTGTTGTGTTATGATCGTTCGACTTTTTCGAGACAAACAAAATAAGGCCCTCAAGAAACAGGAAACCTAGAAGCACATGCAATTTTCAAACATGTTAAACCAGCAATACAGCCTAGCTATGCCCATTCCTGTGACTACACGCTTCAATACTTATTTCAACAACATACATGTATGTCACATATAGACATTTTACCATCAAGAATTGTAGGCTTAACAGTACCTGATTTGATTTTGACATTTTCAAGGCTACTAGTGATTATATTCATGTAGGTAGGTATTTATAGTACGTATACAAGTATGTTTTATCTTATATCATTTTCAACATATGAACCAGAATTACCACATAAGTATTTTCTTATTAGTGTAATTTAATATGGTGTCGAGGTCCAGCAAAGTGCAGATAAAGTGCCATCCTCACAGCTTAATAGCACAAAACATAACTAATCTCCATAATATGGATAGGGTTATATTATATGCATAATATGCATATTATGGTTCTTGATAATCTCCATATATGCATGTCGGGATTATAGCCTCGTTTAGGAAGTTACCCTATAGCCTCGCTGGCGGGTCCCCTCACAACGTTTCGTAAAAGGGTTTGTACCTGCCAAGTACACAGGGGATTGGTGCCCGTCGTACGCGCAGACCACATCATACGTGGATGCGTTCTTTTCCTCGAGAAGCTCGGAGGGCAGTGGGGGAAAGCTAGCCTCAGTTCATATTTGTGTCCGCTCTCGAATTGTACCGCTCGTGTAAATAAACTGTTTTCTGTCTTTGAGCGATCAAATCCTAGTTTTATTCTACCCTCACTTCTGTATTCCGATATCAGAAGTGGGATTAAGAATCGTGAGTGCCCGCAAGTGCGAAATTGCGAATTTTGAGATAGTAATTATTAGTTTTTATCGAGATAGTGACTCTGGTTTTTGTGATCGAGACAGTGACTCCTTTAGTAAATCGTATACAGTTTAGTGACTAGTTTTAAAATATATTTTCTTTTTAGTTGTAAATTTTCCATCACGGGTTCCTACGCTTCGAGGGAAATCGAGATGGATCGCGATCCCGAATTGGGTGAGATTCACGCGTCAGTGGAAGATGATGACGGCGCATCTGCGTCATACTCAGAAGAGGGAGCTTCCCCGGAAAACAGGTCTTCATCGGATCCACTGTCGATTAACTTCGCTACATTACTCCAACAATTTTCGACCCTTGTCGAAAAAATACAAACTCCCCAACAGATAATAATACCTAATCAAGAGGTATTTAAGATTCCGGATTTCACCCCAGCACAACAAGATGCAAAAGGATGGTTGATGGCTGCTGACGTGATGGTCAATTTAAAAAAACCGTCAAATAATGAGACTTTACTTCAACTAGCTAGTTGTCTCAAGGGAACAGCCTCAACATGGTTCACGGGAATCATGAGCCCCGAACTGACATGGGAAACTTTTAAAACCATGTTTACAACCAGATTTTGCGACATAGATACACCACCCGCACTGATGTACCAAGTGTTGACATCGCACGTGAAAGACGGTGACGTCCACGCGTTCGTCACGGAACAATTACCCAAAATCCGGAGTGCCATAGGGAACATGAACGCCGAACAAACAGCCATTTTAATCGCCACAGCTTTGGCCGCGAGGTATGACCCAAATGTTCGGGAGTGGGCCTATAAAAAATCCGCAGTGACAGAAGTAGAACTACTGCAAGAACTGCAAGCTGTGAAGGCCAGCAAGAATAACATGTCTGCTCGAAAACGACACTCTTATGGATTTGGAGGGCCTGATAACAAAAGATTCAAGTCTTCCAATCATTCGTATTCGTCGAAGTTAATGGCCAATACTCAACAACGTCGAAAGATGTACTGTCACCGGTGCAAAAAGGACAACCACTCATGGCTCAAATGTTGGGCTAACCCGAAGGGAGACAGTTATCGCCCTGGCTTCAACCCGGCCCAACGAAGACCCGAGAAAAAGGTGGCAGAATGTACTGCCAATCCAAAAGGAACATTTACTCATCAGGGTGAGTCCTATTCTTTTATGTTTGATTCTGGAAGCGAAGTTTCTTTATTATCTAAACATTTATTACCAAATTTCACAGGTCAACAATTTAAAAGTCCCGTTTATCTTTCTGGAATAGGGAATAATAAAATACCAATTGACGATCAGATTTCTGTTATAATTACGGTTGACAATGTAGATATTCCCGTAATTTTTCATATCGTCCCTGAAGGCATAATTAAAAATCAAATTCTTTTAGGGCGCGATATATTGTCTAATGGTATTGCTGTTAATGTTTTGGCTGACAAATACGAAATCACCAAATTGGATAAACCTAACAAGAAAAATAAGGATCTTAAATTAAAATATATACAGCGGAATTACGGAAAGAATAAAACGGATAAAACTTCTGTAGATTCTATCAATACTCGTGATAACAACCCCATCGAAAAGTCCGTAGATCTTTCTGATCGAAACACGGCTGCCAAACTTACTTCAAAACTCTCAAAACCTACCTTGCTGTTACCACAACTATCTTCTCATCATTCTGATAACGATATATTTGACAAACCGTGGCCTATTCCTTGTAAATATCCGATCATAGATCTTAAAGTTGAATCCATTCATGCTATAGAATCAAATCCTAATCGTTTGATACAGGGATCTACATTAGGGGATATTGAAAACGAAATGTTCCGACCAGAAATCGAGACATTAGACACAGATTTACAAAATGCTGATGATATCAATAAACTTCGAAACATTTTAATCAAATTCTCCAACATTTTTACAAGGGGCTTACCAAGACGATATGTGAACTGCGCTAAATTTGAAGTAAAATTGAATGATCCAAATAAAATAATTTATAGGCGTCCTTATAGACTACACCCGCGTGATAGAGAAATTGTCAGAAACTATTGTAAAGAATTATTAGATGCAGGAATTATTGAAAAATCAACAAGCCCTTATTCTTCTCCAATATTATTAGTTCCAAAGAAAAATGGGAAGTTGCGCATGTGCACAGACTTTCGCGCGCTAAATGAAAATACTATTCCTGAGAGGTATCCTATCTAGGAACGCGGTAGCGTTCCGCCCCGCCAAGCAAAGAAGTTGAGAAAACGAACGCTGTCGAGTGTATATTTACCGGACGTCACGAAACGCGTTTTCGAGGTATCCATATCTCGGCTCCTATTTGACCGATCAACTTGAAAATTAGTGTGGGTCTTCTTTGAGTGTATATTAGAAAGCCCTGAAAGTTTCAAATCGATAGGTCTAAAGGGAGCCGAGCTACATAACTTCAAAAACCCGGTTTTACGGCCTTAGATTGTTCTTCTCCTTCTTCTTCTCCTTGTTCAGACAGGCAAGGCTGGAGCCTCTCCACGTTGACCGATTGACTTGAAATTTTGCACAGAGCTTCATTTAACCTTGAGACAGAGCCTTATATAAAATTTAACCCATTATCTCAACCCAAAAAAGTTTTAGAAACAAAAAACCAGAAACTTTAGGAAAATTCTGTCCACTTTGACGAGTCTACAGCCTGGGTAAAAGGACCAATCGACTTGAATTTTTTTACATACCTTCTTTATAGCATGTCTCAGTGCCATTTGAACGAAATAACCCATTATCTCAACCAAAAAAAAAAATTAGGGACAAAAAACTAAAATTTAGGGTAATTTAGGCTAATTTTGGCCATATCTCGGCTCCTAGTTGACCGATCAACTTGAAATTTGGTTTGGATCTTTTTGGTGTGGATAAGAGAAAGCCCTGAAAGTTTCAAGTCGCTAGGTCTGAAGGGAGCCGGGTTATATAACTTCAAAAACCAATTACCATGTTTTTCTACTTTTTTCAGTCGGTCAAGGCTACAGCCTCTCCACCTTCGCCGATTGACTTGAAATTTTGCACGGAGCTTCGTTTCAAGTGTAGCAAGTGCCTTTTGAAAGATTCAAGTCGATATCTTTAAAGGGAGCCGAGTTATATAACTTCAAAAACCCGGTTTTTCACCCTTACCTGTTCTTCTTCTCCTTAATCAGTTAGGCCTTTCCACCTTCACGGATTGACTTGAAATTTTGCACAGAGCTTCGTTTCAACATCAGCCAGTGCCTTTTGAAAGTTTAACCCATTATCTCAACCCAAAAAACTTTTAGAAACAAAAAACCTGAAATTTAGGCTAATTTTGGCAACTTTGACGAGTCTACAGCCTGGGTAAAAGGACCAATCGACTTGAAATTTCGCATATACCTTCTTTATAAAATGACCCACTTCAACAACAAAAAGATGTGATATCCCCCCAAAAAACACTCCGTGTAAAAATCACCCCGCCTCGCAAATATCATTCTTCAGAGGCCGGAAAAAGTTATGATATCCACTTTCCCCGCCCGCCCTTTTCCTCATTAAGGAGCTAAGTACAATGAAAAGCTTAACCACTTCACAAGCACCGTACCCCTTTCGAAATCTCCCCTTGGCGCTATTGCGAGACGTTTTTATTACTTCCACAAGCAACTAATACTTGTATAAAACGTTAACCACCATCAAGTAATAGTTGCTTGTGGAAGTAATAAAAACGTCTCGCAATAGCGCCAAGGGGAGATTTCGAAAGGGGTACGGTGCTTGTGAAGTGGTTAAGCTTTTCATTGTACTTAGCTCCTTAATGAGGAAAAGGGCGGGCGGGGAAAGTGGATATCATAACTTTTTCCGGCCTCTGAAGAATGATATTTGCGAGGCGGGGTGATTTTTACACGGAGTGTTTTTTGGGGGGATTCCTCTTATCCAAGATCAAATAGCTCGATTGGGTGGTCAGAAATATTTCATTAGTCTTGATTGCGCTTCAGGTTTTTATGGAATTCCATGTGATGAAAATACAAGTAGACTTTTAGCTTTTCAAACACCGGACGCTCATTATCCATATAAACGTATGCCATTTGGCGTTAAAAACGCTCCAGTTTGTTTTCAAAGAGCAATAATGACAGCATTGGGTGAACTTGCCACAACATGGTGCCTTGCATACATGGATGATCTCATGATCGTAGCTACAACAAAAGATGAAGCCTTTCTTAGATTAGAAACTGTACTTAATGCATTATCCCAAGCTGGGTTTTCATTAAATCCTGATAAATGCCAATTTATTAAGAATTCCGTCGTATACTTGGGGTATGAAGTTAAAAATGGAGAAATCAGACCACATAATGATAGGATAACAGCCCTATCTACATTACCTCCCCCTAAAGATAGAACTGCTCTCAGATCATTCCTAGGTCTTTGCTCATATTTCAGGAATTTTGTTAAAGATTTCTCAATTGTATGCGCCCCTCTATATGACCTCACTTCCCTGAAAGTTCCTTTTAATTGGCTTCCAAAACATGAAGAGATTCGTCAAAAGTTAATTAATATTTTTACATCAGAACTATGTCTAACTATATTTAATCCCAATTATCCTGTCGAGGTTTGGACAGACGCGTCAACTATTGGTTATGGATCAGTGATGTTCAACATCATTGAAGGCCATAGGAAAGTTGTTGGATATTATAGTCAAAAAACTACTCCTGCCGAATTTAAATATCACAGTTACGAACTTGAAACTTTAGCCGCAGTTAAAGCATTTAAACATTGGGAATGCTTTTTACTTTACACAAATTTTACTCTTGTAACCGACTGCAAGTCCTTCCAAGCCTCGTACGTCAAACAGCATTTAAATTCAAGAGTCCATCGATGGTGGGCCTACCTTCAAATGTTTGACTTTGTAATTCAGTATCGCCCAGGTTCCAAAATGCAAGTAGTAGATTTTTTTAGTCGTCACCCTGTTGGTGAATCTAAAGAAGTAAGTATATTTGAAGCTGAAGTTGACGACTATCCACCGACTCACAATTCAAAGACGTACAGACTCATTCAATCCAATTTACCTAAAGATTTGAAATCTCCTAAGCAAATTGAAAAAATTGTAAATTTAGTTGAACTTACTAATGATTGGCTACAAATTGCTCAACAACAAGATCCAGAAATTAAGTTAATTATCGAACGAATCGAAAATGATTCTTTACCCCATGATCTCGCCAATACTTACGAATTGAAAGAAGGTATACTATTCAGAAAATTTCAATACAATAAGAAAAACAAAAAGGCTCCAATAGTTCCCAAAAATTATCGTTGGATTGTTTGTAATTCAACTCATGAAGCAATTCTCCATCAGGGTCTCTCCAAGACTATGGAGAAAATATTAGAAAAATTTTGGTTTCCTAATATGAACAAATTCGTTAAAATATTCATTGAAAATTGTGTCACTTGCAAAATTACGAAATCACCTTCAGGAAAACAACAAATTGCATTACACCCAATACCAAAGACTGACATTCCGTTTGATACTGTCCATATAGATATTACAGGAAAACTTAGTGGACAGAATGGACCTGCTGACTATTATGTTGTAACTATCTGTTCCTTTACTAAATATGTACATTTGCACCACACACGTAGTCTTTCTGCAAAAGCTGCAATAAATGCCTTATCTGAATTAATCCAATTTTTTGGAGCCCCAGCACGAATTATTTTCGACCAAGGAACATCGTTTACAGCAAAATCATTTATTGATTTCTGTGATAAGAATAATATAAAAACCCACATGATTGCCACTGGTGCCCCCAGGGGCAACGCCCAGGTCGAACGTTATATGAAAAGTATTACAAATCTTATCACAGTAGCAAAATATTTAAAACACAAACTATTCGTCAATTAACTCCTCAAATACAACTAGTTATGAACTCAACTACGAATAGAATAACCGGAATGTCTCCAATTGAACTGCTTACAGGTTATAAACCTCGTTTACCAAATTTGGTAACTGTTGACGAAACAATAAGTCCATCTGAACGGTCGAACTTGACTCAAGTTAGAGCAGAAACTAAGAGAAACATCGATCGTAATGCACAATATGAAATTAGACGTTCTATTGGCAAAGGTGCCACAATAAAACCTTTAGAAATTGGAGACTTCTGTGTTAAACAAGTGGAGCCCAGGACCTCACAAAAGACTGCACCAAAATTCAAAGGCTTTTATAAAGTTGTTCAAGTTTTGCCTCATGATAGGTATATTTTGGAAAATTTAAATTCAGGCAAAAGGGTTAAATACCCACATGAACGAATCAGAAAAATTACTACAGACGTTACATTGTTACCACAACTTTTTGAAAATACTGATTCGGAATCTGAAGACAATCTTTAAAATTGAATTAAAACAAAATCATTCATTTCTTCAAATATTTCATACTTTAACCATGCCTAACACCTGTCTCCTCTTCTTGCTTTTGGACAAAGTTGGGGTAGTGCCTGATCAGTCCCTGTTGTGTATCGGCCATGGTGTACAGGAAGCGTGTTCTTCGAACTCGGTTTACACTGAACAGTTTTCTTAGAAGCCCGGGCCGTACATTATGGCTAAGCAGCAGCTGAGCAATCTAACCTTCCCTCAAGGGTGATCACTGTGGCTATGCGTTCATGAACACTAGGTTCTTGCTCGTCGGGACACAGTGTGAAACTCAAAATCCTACCCGGGCAGGCAGCGACCCCACCGAACAAACACGGTAGCCCATTCTCTTCTGAGTGGGCATTGGCCACCAACAAAAACGATGACCCAACTGTAGACGAAACAGTTACTCAGAAGAATCCTATCCAAGTGAGCATTGGCACTTCAATGACCCAACTGTAGACGAAACAGTTACTTGGAAGTCCATCCCATCTGTGGCCATTGGCTATGTTCAATGACCCAACCGTACCAGAACGGGCAGATTACCTAGTCCAAACTTCCTATTCTCAATGGGCATTCAATGACCCAACCATGCGTAATGGCCAGTTTCCTAGTCCGATCTATGGGCATTGGCACTTCAATGACCCGATCATACAAACCAATTACCTGAAATCTTACCTATGGGCATTGGCACTTCAATGACCCAATCATACAAACCAATTACCTGAAACCTTACCTATGGGCATTGGCACTTCAATGACCCAATCATACAAACCAATTATTAAATGAAATCCCATCTAACTGTTATGGCATTGACTATGATCAATGACCATTCCATACGCAAATGGTGAGATTCTTAAATCCTATCTATGGGCAATGGCTGTTCAATAATTCAACCATACTCTCTTTTAGCTCTGATTAAATTTGGGTAATCACGTAGGGCTATGCGTTCATGAACACTAGGTTCTTGCTCGTCGGGAACTACGTGAGATACTGTTACTAACTTCATTCAATTATTATAATCATTACATCATTACGAGTCCTTTTACAATTCCCATCTTGAGGCTTGGCAACTCCACAAAACTCCATCACCACTACACATGACGAAATTCTAAAAATTCTCGACACGTTATCCGATGGTTGCAAATTTTCTTCATCAGGGACTTGGTGCACCCCGAAATACAATAATCTGATATATAATCCTTGAGTGAATCGTAATACGCCACTCCACAATATTCGACAGATTTACTGATGCCTATTCACAATGCATCTCAAATAACATCTTAACTCTTGAGTTCCAGGAGACAAAAGTCTCACTCGGACAAGTGGCTTTGCTCACTGAACAAGTGGTTTTATCTTATATCATTTTCAACATTTGAACCAGAATTACCACATAAGTATTTTCTTATTAGTGTAATTTAATATGGTGTCGAGGTCCAGCAAAGTGCAGATAAAGTGCCATCCTCACAGCTTAAATAGCACAAAACATAACTAATCTCCATAATATGGATAGGGTTATATTATATGCATAATATGCATATTATGGTTCTTGATAATCTCCATATATGCATGTGGTATATACATATACAGGGTGGCTCTTAGTGAACGTCCCGCCCTTATTATTTCGATATTTCGAGAGATAGGGAAAAACTCATCGAAGTAACGTCCCTTTATTTTTTATTTTACAAAATATTCAATGATCACATTTTTGTGCGCAGCGCATGCGCAAAAATGCTGGCTACTCATGCCAGCTTTTTTTTCTTTTTTTTTTTTTTTTTTAAATGGAAACCCCTTTTTTATTGCAGATTCGGATTTTATGTCCAATTTCATGAACTTTTTACTTATACAACCCTTATTTTGGGCGCACCTAGGAGCGTCCAGAAGCGCCCAAAGTTGGACTAACAGCGTTTGTGCGTAATTTCCATAAGACGCAAAACCCCCAGTATGGCACATGAAATTCCATCATTTTTCGACACTGAATCACGTGGTGATATCAGTTTTTTTTTTTTTATTGGACTTGATTAAACCGGGATTACAGCCTGAAACATGGTCCTTTTTAAGAAAAATCACCTTATCCTGGCTCTTGATAATTTTAGTTTTATTATTGTTTCGTTTGAGGCGGTAAATAAATATTTTCAGGAATCCCAACTTTGAAGAACACTGGATGGATAGTTCTTGGTCTCTGGAGAAAGGTTACTCGCCTGATTCAAGCTTGTTCGACTCCTACCCGAGACGCGTGTTGTCAGCAGGTGCTCGGACTTCGATGACCATCGTACTCACGTACCGGCCGATTGACTTCGACAGCCTTTGCAGAGGACCGATTGGAGGTTTCAAGGTAATTTAACCCACAAGGAACAACGAGGTCTTGTAAATGATTAAATTGCTGATGGAGGTTTTTTCTTTTAGATGATCATCTTCTTGTAAGTAAGTATAAATAATACATTTTACACGATCGGGATCCTGTTTACAGGATCAGCCCAAGCAGCAACAGAATCAACATAAGAAATTATCCACCCAATTATTTCAGTAAATTTAAAAAGTTCTGTGTAGTTAAATCATTCTCATGCTATCATTTTTAGGTTTTACTCAACAATCCTGCTGAATTTCCCCTCTCCCGTGAGCTCTACTGGCGTTCACCTCCAGGTGAAGAAGTAAGTACGTAAAACGCTCATCAATTAACCTACAGTCGTAAGCGTGTTGTTTTTAGTTAAGTTTTCTTAATCTTTATTACTCGTGTAATAATAACGGAGCTGAGGCTAACGTTTGAAACCAAAGGCTGTTTCCTACTTCTGTGAGCTCTGGCTTGGCTTGACGTAAAATCTAAAATTCACTGGCTGTATGCGCTAAAAAGAATGCGTAATCCGGTTTATGCGTGTACATTTATTTATGTTTATTTGTATAAGTCCTAATGTCTAGGTATTAAGTATATTCGCTCGAAATATAACCCACTAACAAGAAAGACCTACCGATAACGCAGGCACCGTTCCACAGAAATTATCGAGCACTTTTAACAAGAAACATAACAAATTAAATATTATTATAACGAGAAACACCTTATTACTCACAGATTACTACAACATAATATATTATATAACATTATTGTTATCATATTATTATAACACAACATAATATGTTATGTTATGTTATAATATGTTATATAATATATTATGTTGTAGTAATCTGTGAGTAATAAGGTGTTTCTTGTTATAATAATAGTATGTTGTTATGTTATTATGTTATAATAATATAATAATATAATTATATTATAATGACAATAACTGAGCAATAACAAGAGTAATAAATTACCAAGGATCCCTAGGTAATCGCCACCAAGGGACCAACTAGCTCCAAAAACGTGCTTTACTTTTCAAGGAAGCAGTAACAATATGATAACAAATCAACAGCTTTCTTCTTCTCTTTTACTTTAACATAACATGGTAGGTTTCCTTGTTGTTTTGATCGGACCGGAGATGTATGCAGTTGTATCCAGTGAACCTGGTTGCTCCCGAGAAACCCAAGAATAAATCTTTTGATGAACTGTTAACCGTTTTAATGGATCATTATGTTCCTCGAGGCATTGATGTAGGTTTCATTGCCGCAACCAAAGAGTTGGTTAATCCGTCAAGGACTTTATCGTTGCTTTGAAAGAGTTGTCTTGTAAGTGTAATTATGGGACTTTTCTCAACGATGCCTTACGCGACCAGTTGGTTTTTGGTCTTCGGGATTCTGTGGCAAAGAAGAAATTACTTGCAGAGAAAAGGTCTTTTGAAAGTGCTGTTAAAATCATCTCGGAATTTGAATTGGTGCAAGAGCAATCGAAGGTCATGTCCGAAGAGGTCAAAGACGACTTCGTCCAAGATGTTCACTTTGTAAACAAACACAAGAAGATGTCCATCGCTGCCAACCCATCGACACCGAATGTACGTACTCCGAAGAGAAATGTACGTACACCGAATGTACCTACCAACTCCTCTTATCGGAAATAGTCGGATAAGAAACCAAACAACAAACGTTTTCGTTGTTCCCGTATCCATTCTACTGATTTGCCTCAATGTCCTGCTAATGATAGGCTGTTGTTTCAAGTGTAATCAGAAAGGCCATATTGCTAAATGTTGTACGTCCAACAAATCCTCTAATACCAATTTAGTGGAAGTAGAAGTCAAGTATTGTAGCACTAGTGCAAGTCCAGTGTTTTCCAAGTTAGGGATCGGAAGTTTTCTTTGAAGTAGGATCACCATATTCGTTGACACCAAAGTTTGTGTACCTACAGCAAGTTTTTCAGTAACGTTCGTTTGTCAAGTTGACATGTTAAGTTGAACACGGCAAATCGTCGATGAAACCCCATCATGACATAACTGACATTTTATCGATTTTGAGTTATACATGGATTTTCATATTGGTGCAATCGGTTGTGAGATAAAAATTATAGAAAAGAAGACGATTTTTAGCTCTCCTGAAAAGTTGGCAAATGTTAGTGATGTCATGGTGGGGTTTCACCGACGAAATGGTGAACCCTTGAATATTTTGGGTAGTATTTCAGTTTGTGTCGAATTCAATAACAATGTTTTCTCAGAGTTGACTGTCATTGTTGTAGATAATAAGTATTTGAAAAGAAGTCTGCTTGGTCGTGACTGGCTGTCTGTACTATGTCCTGGTTGGAGGAGCCTGTTGCTCGGTATGGTTGAAAGTGTCGTTTCTCCCGAGTCGATGGTAGGTATGCGGAATGAACCAAGTATTTAGCTGTGTGTATTGATTCAGCTCTGTGTACTGATGTCAATTCTGCTAGCTTCATTCTCGAAAAAACGTATAGGGACCGTTTTCCTAACATTTTTCCTGAAAGTAATCATGTTCCAATCAGAAAGTTTGTCGTATCTATAGTGTTGAAAGACAACGCTAGTCCTGTGTTTCACAAAGGCTATAACGTACCATACCTATGCTTCACGGATAAAGTTAAGAGTGAGTTGAACTCTTTGGTAAAGAGAAAGATTCTGGAACCAGTCAGCCACAGTAACTGGGCGTCACCGATTGTGACGGTTTTTCGTAAAAATGGTAGTATCAGAATCTGTGCTGATTTTAAGGCAACTTTGAACCAATTTGTTGATATCGATCATTACAAATTGCCAAGGGTAGACGAAATTTTGCATAATTTAGTAAATTGCAAGTGGTTTTGTGAAATCGACCTGTCGAATGCATTTGTACAAGTAAACGTTAATGAAAAATGCAAGGACTACCTAACTATTAATAGTTTTGCAGGGTTATTCCGTTTCAATCGTCTTCCTATGGGTTTGAATGTGTCTCCAGCTCTTTTCCAATCCGTGATGAATTCTATTTTGAAAGGAATATCTGGTGTACCTACAGTGCTATATTGATAACGTTATGATAGCTGCAAAGTCTAGGGAAGAATGTCAGATCGTGTTGGAAACAGTTTTTAATAGGTTGGATGAGTAGGTATAACGTACAGATCAACCCAAGTAAATGTAAATTGTTTGAGACATCTATCGAGTATTTAGGATACCGTATAAGTAGATGAAAAGGGTTTGCATCCGTCTTATGACAAAGTGAAAGCTATAAAATTAGCTAAGGCTCCTAACAATATTTCCGAGTTGAAATCGTTTCTAGGTCTCATAAATTTCTATTACCAGTTTGTACCTATGAGTGCACATTTGTTAGAACCACTATTCCCTCACAAGGAAAGGTGTTCCTTGGAATTGGTCTGAGGGATGTGAAAATGCGTTTTCCACTGCAAAAAGCACGATTTCTGACAAAAGTTTGTTAGTTTTGTATGATCCAAGTAAACCCCTGATCCTTACGTCAGACAGTAGTTCCTATGGAGTTGGTGCAACACTATCACATTTGATAGGTGGAGTTGAACAATTGTTAAATCGATTTCGACGATTAGGTCATCATCAGTAACAAACATGAACTGAAGGTACATCATGAAATACAGCTTATATAGTAGCAGAAGTGAAAGGTATCATCCAATCGGATTGAAGCAGGTTACAGTGAAGGGAGAACTAAAAATCCTATTGGCTCACAGAAGGGAAGGGGCGGATCAACAAATGCCAATTAAGGCAGACAAAGTGATTGATTGATTGTATGGTTTTATTTAGCCACCAGTGAAAGGGAGCTTAAACAATGGTGAGGGTAACATTGTGACGGCGGGGGGGGGGGGAGATGGGGACCAAGCTATTGCAGGAATGAACCTATTAACGGTGAAATATGTTGAGGGATCACCTCATTTAGACATTTACCAGACCTATCACTCTTAAGAATTTCGAATTTTTCAAGTACATCCAACATACCTCCCTTTGGGCAAAAATGAGGGAATTCTACATACTGTCTATTTGTTAGATCAAAACTAAAATCATGGTTGGATTCGCTCAGGTGACTTGCAAAAGCAGAATCACCCTTGTTATCCCTGAAATCTTTTTCATGTTCTTTTATTATTTCCCTAAATTTCCTACCATTTTGACCACAGTACTCAAACCCACAAGAACATTTCAGCTTATAAACCCCACTTTTATCCTGAACACTAATCTTATCTTTAACAGAACCCAACAAAGCTTTGAGATTATTCTTATTTTTAAACCCTACTTGAATGACCCTACTGATGTTCCAGACTGCCTAGCTATACCTACTTGACGAGTTTGAGGAAAGTGTTTTTACCTTCAAAGAGATTTCTGAAGAATCAGTTAGGGATCCTGTTTTGTCCCAAGTATTAGTATGGGTTCGAAATGGATGGCCACAGTCGGTTAGTGTTGATTTTGCCATGTTTTTCAAAAATCGTTTGGAATTCTCTATTCAAGAAAATTGTATTTTTTTTTGGTTCTAGGGTAGTTATTCCCAAAGGTTTGCGACCTAGAGTGTTACAAGTACTCCATGGTTCGCATACTGGCATAGTAAGAACTAAGATGTTCGCTCATAAATTTGTTTGGTGGCCAAATCTAGAAAACGATATTGAGCAAAAAATAAAATGCTGTCAAACGAGCCAGTTAACTCAGAATGACAATGTGAAGAAGGCATTTATTCCGTTAGAAAAACCTAGTTCTGCATGGCAAAGATTGCATATGGATTTTCTAGATACTTTCAAGTGTATGTTATTTTTGATGGTGGATGCTCATTCCAAGTGGTTAGAGTGTTTTATTTTACCGAATGGGTCCACAGCTTCGCATGTCTTACAAATATTATCCGAGATTTTTGCTAGATTCGGATTTCCCCAGGTCATAGTGAGTGACAATGGCCCACCGTTTAGTAGTGCAGAGACGAAGCAATATTTTGATCGAAATAATGTTAAATTCATGTTCTCTCCTCCGTATAATCCGTCCTCAAACGGGCAAGTTGAACGCATGGTTCAGGAAATCAAGAGAATGATTTTAAGAGACGTATTTTCTTCGAAAAACGGTGCTTCACATTTGTCAGAGCGTCTCTCTAAATGTTTATTTGCATATCGCAATCCACTGAGTAGTGTGACTCAGCAAACGCCTGCTGAAATGTTGTTCCGGTTTCCCACTAGAACGTTCTTGTCTATGTTGTCTCCTAAAGACCGTGTAGTCCCCCCCCCCCACCCGTTGGACCAAAAATGTCAGTTTCCGAGTACTCCGTGAATCAGAAGGTTTTGGTTAGGAATTCACAGAAGGGTCTTTTCAAGTGGATTCCATCGAGAATAATGGAACGCATTGGTGCAGTAGTGTACCTTGTAAAACTGAGTAATGGAGCTGTCAGAAAGTGTCACGTCAACCACCAGCTGAAAAGCAGAACACTACCAGATGCCTCACATCCTGTTGGTCGTGATGTTGATTGGGGTCCGCCATCTACTCGTAATCAGGATAGTCTACCTGATCAGATAGAGGTACCTTTTGTTAGGTCGCCTGCCCAGCAGCAGTCTGTTACTCCTGGGAATTGTACAGCTGGCAGACCTGTCAGGAAAACTGCTGGAATCCCACCAGCTAGGTACTCACCAACACCATTTTGATGTATATATGTTTTTATTTCAAGTATGATTTGTGTCTTTTAAATAAGGAAGGGGAAGTGTTGTGTATCAATAGTGAGAATTGATCCCTATGATCGATGTAATGAAATCAAAGTGTTCCCGGCACTTCCTACATGGCCGTCGTGTCTAACGTTTGTAGCTCCCCAGTCTAACCTGAATTATAGTTAGTTCACAAGTTTCTATGACGTGTAGTCATTTATGTTTCCCGACATAACAATAACTTTGAAAATATTGCTGAGGTAATCTAAGGACAGTGTTTCACATTGGAAAAAGACTCGTCCCTCGTTTCGCGTTCCAGGTCAGGCACCCAGAAAATGAATAAGCGAATTATCCGCATCATATACATCCGTACATCGTAGGGCATCCCGCCGTTACATCGAAGGATGCTTTCAGCGAACACCAATGAGCACCCGCTAATTTGGCAGTCTTTTGCAGAAGCTCAAGTCGAGGTTCAGGTGGGCCTCTTGGATCCCATCAGTAGGAGCCCAAAATCTGTATAATTCGCTAAACGAAGATGCCGTCACCCTACTCTCAAGCTGTAGCCTACATCTTCTGGCGAACTATTTTTGTATGCCGGCACCCATACGATCGTAGTCCTGCGTCAGTCACAAAGCTGAGTACTCACAGCCTTAGACAAAGCCCGGACTTGACTTGTACCTGCAAGCCCTAAATCTGTTGAATGCGTAATCCATTAAATATGTCTATGTTTGGTTAGTCTTCTGACCAACATCCACCATCCGTGCAAAAATAGCAACCATTTACCTGGTTTGATTAATACTTTCTAATCACTTGCTCCCGCGATATGACTGGATCCCTGGCTCATGTCTTTTTCTAGCTGATATTGATGGTGCAACCAAAGATCATGTCAACTAGTGACGGCCTGCGGCCGTACGATCCCAAAATCCGTCAATGCTACTTCCAGGGTGAACGACATCTCCGGTACTTCCAAGTTTACACCCAGAGGAACTGTGAGGTTGAATGCCTCACCAACTTCACCCTCGCCGAGTGCGGCTGTGTGGCCCTTTACATGCCAAGTAATTCTTTTTACTTCGCTAAGAATGTTAATTCTCCGACCTTTGTTAGAACAAGCTTCAGAAAGATGAATATAACATTAAAATTTTGTCTTCCTCAAAAGGTATTGGAAGGGCACATATCGATTAGTAAGGATTGAATAAAGTGGTCACCATTTTACATCGAGAAATAATTTCGATGCTAATAATAAGCTCATATGGTTAGTGAAGTTAACAACTCAATGAAATTTCTGTCTAATCCTGTTACTATTCGGCAGGGAACGAAACAACACCTTTATGCGGAGGAGGGAAAAAAGAATGCATGTTGGTTGCACAAAGTGAGCGATGATTTCCCCTTACTCAGTTTACATCTCAAAACCACATTCTTGATACTTACAAAGTTACATTTATTATCTACAGGTGCTCTTCGAACACATGAAATAGAAGCTGTGAGAAAAGAAGCCATCAACAGCAAATGCAATTGCCTCCAAGCCTGTCAGTCCATGCAATATGATGCTGAGACCTCCCAGAGCCAGCTAGAAGCCAGAAAAGTGCTCACAGCATTTGGAGATAACGCTTCGGAAATTGACGGGTGAGCCTACCACAATAAGTTCTCTCTACCATGTGATGATATTACTATTGCTCACGGTGGGACATTTTGTTGCAGACTGCAAGTCTCAAGAGTGAAAATCTTCCTGAAAGACAAGCAGTTTATTGCGAGCAGACGTAGCGAGCTTTTCGGGGTGGTCGATTTCCTTGGTAAAGTCCTTTCATGAAACATACTTGCATACTGGTAGTTTTCTTCTTAAGTATCTCCTAAATTTACTAAAAATATAAAATTTATATTTATATTTTAGTAAATTTAAGATAGTAAATTTTTTTAGTAAATATTTAATATTTCTTATATCATTGTGTGTTTGGTTATGAATTGAACGTAGGTTGTTATATATAATATTTTGTCGATTCTGTTACAGGGTTCGTGCCGATTTTCAATTTTCAATTTCCCTGACTTTTCCCTGATTTCCAGACCAAAAATTTCGATTTTTCCCTGACTTTTCACAACGTTTCAGGATCCTTTAAACAGTAACGTTTTGCATGAATCGAACATTTTAGATGTGCAAATGAAGAAAAACAATATAAGGAACAAGTTTTTTTATTCATAAAAAAACGAAGTTTACTTAAAACAAAGTAAGAGATAGAATCACAAGATAAAACACATAAAAGTTTTGAGTACGTGGTTTACATAAAACATACCTTACAAAGGTAAAGGGGTTTTCGACGCGTATCATGGATTTTTCGCAATTCTGCACCCGATTTGAGATTTTTCCCTGACCAAAATCCAATATCCCTGACTTTTCCATGACTTCCAGTGCCCATTTATATTTCCCTGACTTTTCCATGACTTCCCTGACTTCCCTGACCGGCATTTGATGCATAAATATAATATTTAATGATTGTTCATAATTTGAGGTAGGTAGTCCAATGATGCAGGTGCCGTTCTAGTAGGTGCCCCACTGTCTTGTTTCTGTTGCAGTACGTGCCCCACAAGCTGTTTCTTGAGCCAGGATAAAAAAGAATACTTTTCTAATGCACAAATCGGTTTATTTGTTATGTACGGTATATAGGTAAAATAATATTGAAATGAAATGAAATGAAATGAAATGTTTTATTTGTATAAGCCTTCCGGCGTTACAAGGTTGGCAAAAATATCAGTAAAATAATAATAAAGGAAGTGTGTATGTAGTAAATAAATTGAAAGGAAAAAAAGAAGAATATTACAATTACCGCCTAAGATTTAAATACAACAGAGGAACTACCAACTAAACCATTTTTAACAAAGGAAGCCTTCATTTAAAAAGAAAGCCCTTGTACGGATGCAGTTACTAACAAAGAAAAATACTTTCTTACATGCAGAAATATCCTGAAGGGACAGTATTGAGGACAGTTCGTGATGCGAAAAGTCGTATAATTGAAAAAAAGAAAAACGTTCGCCTCGGAGAACTGGGCATACACAAAGAAAATGCAAAATGGTATCTGGTTCGGATAAGTTACATAAAGGGCAAACTTCTTGACTGTTAAATTTAACGATAAATTTTGGAATGCTCAATTTGGAAAAACAATTCCCAGAGAGCCGAACCTGCGCGAGTAGCCGCTTAACGCTAATACCCAGTTCGGAGTTCAGGTAAATAGGAAGGTTGTCATCAGATGGGCAGTACATTCTATAAACGGGGCTGTACGACGACACCTCCACCCGTTCCTGATCCAAACGTCTCCGGGACAATTCAATGCGTTCAAGGAAAGGGCCCTTATTGAGAATCCTGGGGTCCTGGGCGGACCACGTCGCTCCTTCATTGTATTTGGAGAAAATCTCACACATCTGAGAAGCCCAGTTATACAGTGGGTCAGGTTGAGCATCATGGAGAGCAAGCAGACGAGAAAAGCACAGCCTAGGGAGCCTGGAGCCCTCCATACCGCTCAACCTAGACCACCAACCCAGAGCCAATCCAACAACCCTGACCTCCAGATGAGGCAGACCCAGCTCAGTACGGATAAGATAGTCGGGCGTGTTACTGGGCAAGAAAAAACAAGATTTGAATGCCCGAAGTTGAATTTTCTCAAGATCCCCGCAAAGAGGTATCCCCCACGACTCAACGGCATATAGAGATGATGACAGCACCAAGGCGTTCACTACAGCTCTCCATGAGGAGAACGGACCACCGCGGGCTTGATGCAACAATGGAAGCAGAGCACGGGATGCCGTCTCCGCTCTACTGATACAGTCTTTAGCGTGCTGAGAAAAGCGCCCCGAGCCGACAAATTTCACTCCCAAGTACGAGTAGGACTTAGCAACAAGAATCTCTTGTCCTCCACACATGAACTTGTAGCGAGCAGAGATTCCGCCCCCCCTTCTGAAGATCAAAACATTTGACTTGTTGTGGTTTATGTGTAGGGCGTTCTCTTCACAGTAGCTGTGAAGGGCTTCCAGCATTTTCTGCATCTCCACGTAGCTGTAAGACAACAAACAGAGATCGTCCGCATATAGGTAAAATAATATTATGATACCTATATACCTATTGGTAAGAGAACTATTAATGCAGAGAGCTGGTAGTGGACTGTGAGGTATCAGGTAGGAGCACGAGGGAATCTGGAAAAGATTGTGGAAGGGGAAGAATGTGAAAGTAGTGGGAAAACCCCACTGCATAGTACCTTGGTCAGGGCGCACACACAAATCTTATCTAAATAAGTTCCAAGTAGTTGTTAAGGGATTAACGGTAATGGAATAGGTATGAAAGACGTTTGAGAAACGTCAACGGACAGGCATGAATAGTTTTTCGACATAGTTTTTAGCGAATTTTCAAAGAAAATGTAGCTATTGTTCTCGGTCCAAAATGTTTGAAACTCGAATTTTCGAAAAATTTTCATACCAAAATCCGTTTCAGACCATCCTGAATCCACTGCCAAAAGACACCAAAAATTGTATGTATATACATGATATACAGGCTGTAACGCGAAAATTACCGTAAGATTTACAATTGTTTAAATTAATTAAGTGTTTCTCTCTTTCTTTTTCTCCTCCTGTGAAAATATTTATCCAGTACCTATATCACCGCGAGTGCTTTCGTTTCCACAATTATGTCTTTGGAATCGGAGAGTTATTTTTTAAAAATTGTTATTGTTCAAATACACTGAAATAATTTAGAAACGTTATTACACTGGTAAGGAAAATCGTAACTGGGTTGAACAGAGGTACGGTACGGAAACTATTGGTGGACCGAACATAATATGTAGTACAATACTAAGGAATTACAAGGACAGATAAGTCAGCAAAACCTAAGGGGGCAATTTTGGGTGGGGGTAATATCGAGACGTCGACGGTGAGAACGGTATCGGTACATCATGAACAAGAAACACAAAATCAAGGTTACATATAGTACTATCGTCCAGAAACGGGGAACAAAATATTGGCTTACGGAAAGATCGCTAGTGGAAAGTATACGACGTGAAGGTGCTGTGAGGTGTTGGAGGCTCTTCAACTTGATTTCGGACGTGGGATTTCGGTTAACATCCCATGAGACTTTAACGTGTTTGATGGGGCGATGTCCGACTGGGTTTTTTTCAAAGTCGGGTAATTTATTTCCATAATAAGTTTACAAGGTTTGGTGGACTTTGAGTTGGGTTTGAGGTTTGACGATACTCGGGTGGAGTTTCCATAATTTACAAAAAGTTATGGAGTTTTCAATGTCCTGTGTCAAGTCCAAAAGGAGTTGAAGTCTACTTGATTCAAGTGGGTTTGGAATGAGGAATAATCTTTTAGATATTTAATTTCTGAGACTAAAATATCGTGATTGAAATTTATTGTGTCGATAGTAGTGTTCAATTCTTGGGTGAGTTGGTTGTCGATCGAATAATGGTGGTTGATTTGTTGTGATAAGGTTTCCTGGTTTGTTTGAAGGTGTTGAAGAATACGGTTGTATTTTTCTTCGTCATTAGCATCTAAATTGTCAGTGATAAATTTAATTACTGAGCCTAGTCCGTTTAGTAAACCTCGTTTCTGACGATTGGGTAGGATGGATCTAGATATTCTGTCTTCCGCTAAGGTTAACATGACACATTGTGTTCTATCATTTGAGTACGGGGATGAACGGCTTTTTGGAGCTCATTATAAAGCTCGATGAAGTTATTGATTTCATTGAAATGTGCTCTGATTTGATCTATTTGATTAAGGATTCCCTCTAGTTGGGAGTAGTGTATCACTGTATGGTAGTAGTCAATTCGTCGTGCGGGGCCAAGTCGTATGGACCAAGGTTGGTTGTAATGTCTTCGATCTCGAGTCCGTTTGTTAATAAGAGGTGACTGACCAAGAGTAACCTGGAATCAGGTTATAGGCTAGATGAGTCAGAGTCATCGGTAGGTGGCAGGTATTCTGAGTTAGTCGAATTTAGTGCAGGTCAGGATGGTCCTGGCAGAGGTGAGTCAGGTGGACAAGGAAGGGTTCTTTTCTGGGCAAGGAACAGTTCTTTTGAAAGTCAGAAGAACTGTCTGAAAGGGTATTCCTAGGTCGCTTCTTTATTGAATCTTGAATTTCTGCTCGGGCACGCATTTGCAACTCTTGGCTGCTTACCTCTGAGGGAGAGTATGAGGAACTACTTGTACTGTCAAGGGGAATACACACAAGGTGGTTTCGTAGGGGGCATTACCCGGGGTCTCTTGACGTTGGAAATATGGATTTTTGTCTGAGTGTTATGGTGTCTAGGGGTAATATGGAGGGTACCTCTCGGGGAGTCTACTTCTTCTACTGTTTGTTTGTAGTACTTAGGTTTGGTTTTGCTTTGTAATTGCTGGTTTTTAACGTATATTGTATCCGGGATGTCTGGGGAAACTTCTCTAGTCTGATTTCGATTGCATTTCCTTAGTTTTTGAAATGAACATCACTTATAACGGGAATTTCCATTATGAATAGCAAAATAAGTTCATGTACGCGCAAAAAATCAAGTGCTTTCTACTACCCTACTTTCTACTATGAATGTCAGGCGTGCCATCTCATCTTGGCAGAGTATTTTATGTTTTTTGATTTTTCGTGAGGCGTTACTGCAAAGATGTGGAAGGCTGTGGGTGCTTACTATAAAACGGCACCAAGATACAAGGCGGTTGATGGTGTGACTTATGCTCAAAATCACTTTTTTCCGTTTGACATTTGAATATGAAGTTTGAATTTTTTTCTTCATAAAATGATAGAAAGTCGTTGTTCCAGCAAACTGTGGCGGTCTTTTGGGTCTATTCTGTGGCATCAGTCTCTTGAGTATTTGCGAACTCGTTTACTACATCACTATCAAGTAAGTTCATCAAGTAGGTATTCTTAATTTGTGGATGTTTGGTTGTACTTCTCGTCCGTTATAAAATAAGATGTTAGTTAACATCTTATTTTATAACGGACGAGAATTTTTATCCCGTCTCAACTTTTAAGAGACTGACCTAGTTTGGATCCACGTTCAACTTGATAGTTAGGCTGAATACGTTTATAAATATACTCTTCGAAGAACCTGAACCTCATCGGAAGATTCTTGTCAATAAAGGTCAAGTACCTATGTCAAGTATTCGATTTTTCGTTAGTCTAATTCTGTAACTTCTGGGATCCACTGTACCATTTTCAGATCCATTGAATTCCTAATAATAGTGCTTGTGGCACTTTATGATTGTACGTTGATCGAAATCTTCTGTTGAACTAATTTTCCAAACTCACTCAACTTCAGGTTCTGGTCGAATTTCAACTTCGTCAAAAAGAAACACGAATCGATGGAGAAAGACGACTGCACCGCAGCGCCAGTCAACCTGGAAAATGATTTAAGGGCCGAACTGAAAATGTACTAGACGAACGTATGTAGCAGTACGGATATCTACGCACTTTACTCGCCCCCTATAAAAACCAGGTCAATCTCCTACCAGTAGAGGGGTTCTGAACCTCGACATTTTGAAAAAAAGTATATATAAATATAATATATTATCCACATTGTAATGTACGAGCGTAGTTAGATATTCTATTCTATGGTTAAACTAAACCCATATTTATTAGTAATTAAATAATTTCAAATGCTTAGATAGATTTTAATAAAATATTATTCACCTTTTCTACATAGGTAACTACCTCATGATTTGTTTAATTATTAGGTACTCAATCCAATGATTTAATGATCCAAATCGAAGTTTTTGTCCACTATTTACGTAATTTAAGAAAGGTACCTACCTACATGCCGACTGCTTTGTGTGCTGTATTAAATGTGTATTAAAAACTATAACAAATATAACAGTCTACAGCAATACCAGGTTTCTCACATCAATACTGTGGAGTATACTAATTACTACAGTAATACTAATTTCTATTACTAAAATATAATAAATAGAATCAGAAGTCTGCTCGCGGTCTGGACTTCGAAGTGAGTTTTAACTGGAATACTGTTAAATATGGGAGTTAAAACTTCTCCAATGCCTTTTAGATCCACTCAAGTCGAACAATTGATTGTACAACAACAACACTTGTGCCCAAGCCTTTTCGGCCATTGTTGTCTCTCATTCTCGCTTACTGTTTGTTCTGAATCAATATACGTTCAATGTTTTACAATTTGTTTTCAATCATTCCGACCTGCGGCCTCGAATAAATCTATCAGGTCATGAGCCCAGAAACGTTTGTTGGAATGTGAAGTTCGTATGTGAAAGTGTAAGTTCGCGTAAGTTCCGTTTTTTCGTCCGTCCGCACCAGCACCCAGGTAACCTCTTTGCATCTCACATTTTATTCGTCCTCGATTGCAATCCTTCTCGTCTGTTGATCTAAAGTATATTCAACGATGGCTCAAAATAATTACCGGATTGATCCTCTCAGGAAAGATAATTACGATGCATGGTGCATGCAAGCTGAGGCTGTCTTGATGCGCAACGGTCTTTGGGGTTATGTATCTGGGGAAATCGCTAAACCGGATGAAACTGACGTTGACGGTGTGAAAGCCTGGATAAAATCGGACTCTGATGCTAAATGCGACTTAACTCTCATCATTTCACAACCCGAACTAAAACAAATAAAGGGTATGACAACTTCTAAAGAGGTTTGGGATAAGTTGAAAAATAACTATCAAAGCCAAGGACCAGCTCGCAAAGCTACCCTATTGAAACAGTTGATACTTTACCGCATGAGCGATTCAGATGACGTTCGTGATCATTTGACAAATTTCGCTGACACTGTAGACAAACTCAAAGATATGAAAATTGATATTCATAAAGATCTTCTTAGCATTATCATGCTTTATTCATTGCCATTTTCATATGAAAATTTCCGCATCGCCATCGAGTCCAGGGACACCTTACCTTCTCCTGACGATCTCAAAATCAAAATCTTGGAAGAGAGCGAGGCGCGCAAAAATCAGCGCGGTACTCAGCCTACTTCAGAAGGTGCTTTTTTCGGCAAAAATAATCACTGGCGAAATAATAAAAATAAATCGTCTAAAAGTCAAAATTCTGGTCTAAAGTCGAACCAAAATTCCAGTCGAAATTCGAACTATAGTCATTCAAATAAACCCAAATGTGAGCGGTGCAATCGTTTTGGCCACAAAATGTCAGACTGCAGAGTTAAAATTCCGTCACAAAATAGTGAAGCCACATTCTTGGCAGAACAAAACTGCCTCTCGTCTGCTACTTACTCACAACGTTCAAACCCTTCCCATTGGTACCTAGATAGTGGGTGTACCTCCCACATGACTTCAAATAAGCAGATTTTCCAAGATTTCAACCACACTGATGAGCCAAATTTGTTGAAACTGGCCTCTAAGTTACATACCACGCCCATTTTGGGATCGGGTGTTGTAAAATTGAATGTTGGTTCTAACTCTATAGTTAATTTGAAAGACGCACTCTACGTGCCAGACCTCACGACTAATTTACTCTCTATTTCGAAAGTGACTGATAAAGGATATAAAGCTCTATTTCAGGAAAATTCCGCTGAAATTCTCGATCCTAAGGGAAATGTCGTTCTCCAAGCCAAAAAGTCGAATGGACTTTATGTTGTCGACACAGCGATTTCAAGTAGAGCTGAACAATGTCACAAGGTGACTGAAGACAGCAAGATGAAAATTTGGCACCGGAAGCTTGGACACATCAATGAAGCTGACATGAAGAGGGCTCTTCAACACGAAACTGTACGTGGATTGGATTTCAATTCCAAAGATTCCCTCGGTGAGTGCGAAATTTGTATTCAGGCTAAGTTGACCAGGAAGCCTTTTCCTGTCAAAAGCTCGAAATTGACAGAACTTCTCCAAATCATACATTCCGATGTCGCTGGCCCTTTCTCAGTCGAATCTCACGCCGGAGCGAAATACTTTGTTACATTTACGGACGAATTTACCCGTTTTACCAAAGTTTATTTTATGAAAACCAAAAACGAGGTCCTCCAACACTTTAAAAATTTCAAGACTGAAGTTGAAACTTTTACTGGAAAGAATATAAAATTTTTCCAGACCGACAATGAGAAGTCAGAGTACTGCAATCACCAAATGGACGAATTCCTTAGGTCCAATGGAATTCAGCGTAGATTGAGCTGTGTCTACACGCCCCAACAGAATGGGCTTAGTGAGCGCAAAAATCGGACACTAGTTGAGCGTGCGCGTTGCCTACTCATAGGAGCTAAATTGCCCACTTCCTTCTGGGCAGAAGCCATAAATACGGCTAATTACTTGGCAAATAGGACTCCATCTAGCTCCATCGGTTTTGAAACCCCTTTTAAGCGATGGGTCGGTCACTCACCATCAGCTCGACATTTTCATGAATTTGGATCAAAAACTTATTTCCTGTCTACCAGTCGACACAGAAAGAAATTTGATGCCAAAGCCAAACTTGGCATTTTTATGGGCTACTCAGAGATTTCTAAAGGTTTTCGAATTTGGGACCCTGATCAAAATAAAATCATTGTTTCCCGCGATGTCAAAGTTATCAATCACCAAT
This sequence comes from Stenodema calcarata, assembly GCA_963920205.1. Lineage (NCBI taxonomy): Eukaryota > Metazoa > Arthropoda > Insecta > Hemiptera > Miridae > Stenodema > Stenodema calcarata. Next base: position 1,648,166 of record OY986051.1, read on the forward strand.
ATTTTGAAGACAACTCGAACCTTGAGCTTCAAAGAGACACTACTGTAGAACTATGCATCCCTGCTGAAAACTGTGTCATAAATGACGTTTGTCAACATGATGATAACAGTGAAAGTTCGTCAAGTACCTCTGATGAAGAAATCACATCAAATTCAGAAAATCACTCATCCACTGATTTTGATGAGACCCCTGATTTCAATCAAGAAATTACAAATTCCACTAGGCCAATACGTCAAAAACAACCTCCTAAATGGACTGAAGACTACGTCATGGACTTGGACTCAAACACTTCTGACTCATCCCACATGTCATTCCTCGTTCACCTGAATAGTGACTTGAGGAATTCAGATGAACCTTTGGATAATTGGTCTGAAGCGATAAAGGATGAAATCAAGGCTCACCTGCAAAACGATAGTTGGGTTTTGACTGAAAGAAAAAACGCTGAACATGTAATTGGTTCAAGACTCGTTCTGAAGAAGAAATACAAACCAGACGGTCAACTTGAGCGCCGAAAGGCCAGACTAGTCGCGCGCGGATTTGCACAATCTCCAGGTATTGACTACATGGAAACTTTTTCTCCAGTAGCAAAATTGAGTACCATTCGATATATGTTAGCCTTAGCTGCTGAGCAAAATTTAAAATTATATCATTTAGATGTTTCTACCGCCTACCTCAATGGGGAAATCGACAAAACCATTTACATGGAACCACCAGAATCACTAGAGAAATACCTCAGTGACATTATGATAGACGAAAGTGAAAACCAAAATCAAACCATCTTCAATAAAGCTAGAAAGATGCTGGAAGAGCTGAAGAAGAGTGGAACTAGAAAGGTCTGTCTACTTCAGAAAAGCTTATATGGACTGAAGCAGGCTGGAAGATGTTGGTTTATAAAACTTAATCAGAAGCTGACAGAATTGGGCTTTAAATCTTCTTATGCTGATCCCTGCATGTATGTAGCTGAATCAGGGGGAGACAAAATTCTAATTTCAGTATACGTTGATGATTTAATCTGCCTGTCAACCAATCAAGCCAAATTGATGACTATCAAGAAGAATCTTATGAAGGCCTTCAGCATGCGGGACTTGGGCGAACTCTCATACTGTCTTGGGATTGAGGTCAAAAGGGATGGAAATACCATCTATGCCTCTCAAACCAAATATATTGAAGACATGATCCAGAAATTTAAAATGCAGGATTGCAACCCTGTTACCACGCCAATGGTTACTGGCTTGAAACTTGAGAGATGTACCAATGGAGATGATGGGAAAAATATCCCTTACCAAAGTCTCATCGGGTCTTTAATGTACTTGGCTGTAGCCACCCGACCAGACATTTCCCACGCTGTTAGTTTCCTAAGTCAATTTAATTCTTGCTATGGGCAGGAACACTGGATCGCAGCAAAGCGTGTTCTGAGATACCTTAAAGGTACAAAACACGTTGGCCTTAAATATTTGCAACATGGTAAACCTTTGCATGGCTACACGGATGCAGATTGGGCATCGTGTTTAATAGATCGCAGATCCTATACTGGGTACTGTTTCAAGTATGCCAATTCAGTTATCAGCTGGGAATCAAGAAAACAACGTACTGTTGCCCTTGCCACCACCCATGCAGAATACATGGCTCTGACTGATGCTGCGAAGGAAGCCATCCACCTAAAACTCTTGTTCAAGGAATCCGGCCATCCAATGACCAGCCCGATAATAATTTACAATGACAATGAGTCTGCTGAAAATTTGAGTAAGAACTACGTGGTCAGCTCTCGCAGTAAGCATATCGCTGTAAGAGAGCATTTTATTCGGGAGACAATCCAGAATAAAGAGATCAACGTCGTTCACGTTCCCTCTGAGGAAATGGATGCCGACATACTGACGAAGGCTCTACCAGGACCTCTCTTCGCCAGATTTCGTCAACGCCTAGGGCTTGCGGATGTTCGATCATCGTGAGGGGGAGTGTTAAATATGGGAGTTAAAACTTCTCCAATGCCTTTTAGATCCACTCAAGTCGAACAATTGATTGTACAACAACAACACTTGTGCCCAAGCCTTTTCGGCCATTGTTGTCTCTCATTCTCGCTTACTGTTTGTTCTGAATCAATATACGTTCAATGTTTTACAATTTGTTTTCAATCATTCCGACCTGCGGCCTCGAATAAATCTATCAAATACATGTGCAATATGTACCACCTACTAGATTGTTCTGAAAACCTTGTTCAATTTAGAACAGGAACAAAAATTTTTCTATTTAATAATGTTGGCGTTGATTTTTTCAGGATGAATAAAGTAGACATCAATTTTAAAAATATCAACATTGTTTACAATATCGTGACATAAAAGTATCATAACGGGCAGAATTGTCCATGGTGCAATTTACATTCAACTTAATTTTTAGTGCAACTTGAAAACTCACAAAATCTACCCGTGTACATGCGTGTTTAATGATGTCCGGGTAATCGATTTTCTGCTAGGATCATGAACTTCATCCAAGATTAGGGAGAGGGAGGTCAATTCCGAGTCCTAACCCGACTGCGAGTGGATCCCTCATCTGCGCCCGGAAATGCACTTTTTCCATTCCATCCGAATTCATTCTCGCCCCTCTCTTCATTTCCAGTGGTCTTCCATATCTGGGCATTTCGCCATTTCTTCCTGAAATCCACCAACAGATTGATTTATATACTCTACAATTCACGCATTTTCATTCAGCCGATAACAAAATAGTACCCACAAATATATTTTGCGTTTTAGAAGCATTATACTGCTTAAAGATTTAACAAGCTTAAAATAACTTGTGTTGAAAGTGTGATGGATGGTTGGTCACTAGACAGGTTTGTAGCTATCGACAAGCAATGGCAGGATTTCGTGATGGTGTATGATCAGACTCATCGCCGTATACATGCAAGCGTCACGTTGCGTAATACATGTACAGTTTGGGTGAACATGATGTAGATTTACCAAGCCAGCTTACGAAGTGTCTATTTTAACTCATTATTAATCTCTGATTTCTTCTTCGATGAATTACATTATACTGACGTGCTTACATTATACTTGGGGAGGTACTTATGGTCGAGTGAGACTTTTCTACACTATGTGAGATTACAGTGATCATTTCTAAGCCCGTACTTAAGTGTATAATGAACTGAAGTAATTGTGTGTACATTGAACTGTTGCAAGTACAAATGAATCATTCATCAGAGGTCACCCCGTCGCCACCTGAAGGGAGCATTTGCATTTCAACTGCCGTATCTATTGTATCTTCACCTGCATCGTCGATATCTTCTTCTTCGCCTTGAACTTCCTCTTGAATCGCTTCCACCTCTTCTGCTGCCTCCGGATCCGATTGCTCCTCGATCATCTCTTCCTCGGCCACAAGCTCTTCTTCAACCATACCATCTTCTTCTTCCGCATCACCCTCTTCTTTAACCTCTCCATCTCCTTCAGTCTCACCTCCTTCTTCTACTCCGTCCGGTTGTTCCTCTTCTGCGTCTTCCCTTTCGTCCTCCACCACACTATCTCTTTCTGTTTCACCCTCTCCATCTGGGATTTCTCCAGTCTCTTCGGACTCTTCTTCATCTTTGGCATCATCAGTTTCAATATCAGTTCCTTCATTACGTTTAATCCTCGCTAAAGTGGGCTCCCTCAATGTTTTATAAACTGTATATGTACGCGTTGGTACTGGATTTAATGGAGTAATTTTCAGCTGAACACCTCGGTTGAAATTATTAGAAAGCAACCAGGGTATGACAGTCACAATGTTGGAAATGTCTTGGAGAGGGCGCTCGATGGCTTCTTCAGAATCATCAGTTTCATGACCGCCATCGGAGTAGAAGTAACTGTGGGAGTAAGAGCTTCTGGGTTGTCTTTTAACGTTTGGCACCCAAACAGGTGGTGGGTCGTCAGCCAGGCTAGCGGCCTTCATCACTGATTTAACGTTCTTCTCCCTTGGTTGATGTTCTCCAATACTAATGCACACTCTGGAACGAGCATCGCAGCCGCCTTTTTTTCCAGTTTTGTCATCTCCCCAACCTGCTTCACCATCCATCTCACCGTCTTCACTCTCCCCAGAACAGGCTTCACAATCCCCTTCATCATCACTACTACCATCTGTATCTTCACCTTTATCACCATCAGTACCAGCATTGTCATCTACTTCCAATCCTCCATCACCACCATCATCACCTATGCCTTCATTACCGTGTCCTTCGCCTTTTCCAAAACCTCCTCCGAAACCCTCGTCGTCTCCCCCAAAGCCACCTCCGCCACCACCTCCTCCTCCTCCAGATTTCTTCCCAATATCTTCAGGGACTGATCGGCGTTGAGTGTGAGCACCTGCAAAATATTGAAAAACTGCAGTGTAAACCATGTATATTCCTATGCCACATGCTTACAATTCTTTTAGTAATGTTTGTGGTTGGAATAAATTCCCACACATTTCTCATAATCTATTTGCATCCATTTTGAATGATTGACCGTCATAAATGATTCCTTCATAATCAAACTAAGGCGAATTCAAAAGAACATTGTAATTTATAAAATCATGCTATGTACATTAGAAGCCGAAAGCCACTCCAAAAGTTGCTCATGTTTTGGAAAATGCAAGTAAATCCCATAATAATAAATCCCAAGAGTATATTATACTCTCGATTGAGACCGAAAAGGTTGACCCCTTTTATTGGATCACCACATCTCTCCAACCATTCTATGCTAGTCTTTGGTTTCAGAATACATTGAGGGTGGGTTCACACAAGGAGATCGGCATGAGGGACGCGTGTGAAAGGCTAAAGTCTTCAACCGACGTCGCAAGGAGAATTTCCCCTTCCAGTTCTTCCAACCCTCTCCTCTCGATTTTACTTGACTTTTTTTATAGTCGCCAGTTGTTGTCGAACATTGTGTCCTGCTCATCATTTACGAAGAAGAAGCCTTGGCTTTCTAGTAGTCCGTTCTTTAGATAGTACCTACCTATCTACTATTATTTGCGTTGTAAAAAACAGCCGAAAAAAAGCGGAAGATGTGGGTGCACCCACTTAACGCTGGACCGCTCGTTTGAGCTTTTGTCGGTTCTCTAGAAAGAATTAACCAACGATGAAAGCAAATTTTTCAATTACTTCCGAAGGTCGCAAAGTTCATTCGATGAGCTCGAGAAGCAAAATTTTTCTTTGGCACATCCCGGGATTCCACTTCTTCCTCACCACAAATAACCTCCATCACTGCCCTCCAAGCAGAGAAGATTGTCGCTAACGAGCTTCCTTCATACCGAGCACAGCGCAGGAGACGAATGTTCCGAGGCGACACGTTTTCTGTCGCTCATACAAGTGTAAGTTTATTCAGAGTCGCCAACCGTGTGTGCGATCCCGTCTGATCTGAGGATCATCAGCTTCCTTCATAGCCATCAGTCTCTCATACCAATCTCCTCCGTGTGAACCCACCCTTACTGGGTGTAATTTGTCGTCCGACTGATTTCGCTTTTTTTCAAACTAAATTATTCAGCCCCTACAGAGACTTATACCTTTATGATGGATGGTTGGTGTAGATCTGGAAGGTTCTTTACCTTCCATTGCAGTAGGTATCTACAAGCAATGGCAGGATTTGATGAAGCAATGATGGTGTATGATCAGACTCTTCTTCGTATCCATGCAAACGTCACGTTGCGTAATACATTATATGTATTGGGCGTAAGTACATGTATGTATTATAATAATATTATGTTGGGTGAGCGTGATGTAGGTTGACCTATGCCAGCTTCCGAAGTACCTATCTATTTTAATCTCCAAGTTCATCTTTGATGAATTAGGTAACGAACCACCATTCGATCTGCAGGAGTTACAATTAATAATGATACGAAGTCATAACAATGTATGACAGTCAACATTGACGTGCTTACATCATACATGGGGAGGTACTTATGGTGGAGTGAGACTTTTCTACACTATGTGAGATTACGGTGATCATTTCTAAGCCCGTACTTAAGTGTATAATGAACTGAAGTAATTGTGTGTACATTGAACTGTTGCAAGTACAAATGAATCATTCATCAGAGGTCACCCCGTCTCCACCTGAAGGGAACATTTGCATTTCAACTGCCGTATCTATTGTATCTTCACCTGCATCGTCGGTATCTTCTTCTTCTCCTTGAACTTCCTCTTGAATCTCTTCTGCTGCCTCCTCAATCATTTCTTCCTCAGACAAAAGCGCTTCTTCAACCTCAGCAACTTCTTCTTCCGCATCACCCTCTGCTTTAACCTCTCCATTTTCTCCTTCCGTCTCACCTCCTTCTTCTACTCCGTCCTGTTGTTCTTCTTCTGCCTCCTCTTCATCTTTGGCATCATCAGTTTCAATATCAGTTCCTTCATCTCGTTTATTCCTCGCTAAAGTAGGCTTCCTCAATGTTTTATAAACTGAATTTGTACGCGTTGGTACTGGAGTAATTTTCAGCTGAACACCTCGGTTGAAATAAGAAAGAAACCAGGGTATGACAGTCACAATGTTGGAAATTTCTTGGAGAGGGCGCCCGATGGCTTCTTCAGATTCTTCACTTTCATGACCGCCATCGGAGTAGAAGTAACTGTAGTAGTAAGAGCTTTTGGGTTGGCTTTTAACGTTTCGCACCCAAACAGGTGGTGGGTCGTCAGCCAGGCTAGCGGCCTTCATCACTGATTTAACCATCTTCTCATTTGGTTTATGTTCTCCAAAATTATTACACACTCCGGAACGAGCATCACAGTCGCCTTTTTCTCCAGTTTCATCATCTCCCCAACTTGCTTCATCATCACTCTCACCATCCCCGTCTTCACTCTCCTCAGAACAGGGTTCACAATCCTCACTATCACCGTCATCCCCTTCATCGTCGTTGCTACCATCTGCATCTTCACCTTCATCACCATCATCACTGTCATCTACTTCCAACCCTCCAACACCACCATCATCACCTATGCCTTCATTACCGTGTCCTTCGCCTTTTCCAAAACCTCCTCCGAAACCAACACCGTTTCCCCCAAAGCCACCTCCGCCACCACTTCCTCCTCCTCCTCCTCCAGATTTCTTTCCAATGTCTTCAGGGACTGATCGGCGTTGAATATGAGCACCTGCAAAATATTGAGAAAACAAAGTTCCTGTTATAAAGCCTGATCGTATGAGCAAATTTTTGAAGCAGTAGGCATTCGTATGAGGCAGGAGTAGTTATACGCAAAGTAAAATTTGTGGTGGAAGGGGAGTGGAGGGGGTGTACAATAATGTTATAATAATGGCGATACGTAACAAAAGTTTATACATTTTTTGCCGAGTGACTCCTCAGTTTATATCTTTTTCAACGCTGAACGATTTTGATAGGGATTGCTCCATTGTGATCAGTAAAGCCTGTAATAATCATATTTTGCATAATATGCAAAATATATTATTACGGTTTTATTAATATTTATTATATATTTATTATATATTTATTAATTATATATTTATTATATATTTATTAATATTTATTATATATTTATTTATATATTTATTTATTTATATATTTATTATTATTAATATTATTACGGTTTTCGAGAGAGAAACCTCGTATTTAGAATGCATTTGCTCCTTTTAAATTGAAATTCAAATGTCATTTTTGCATATTTTGGTTACTGGTGCATATTTTCCATATATTATTATAACATATTATGTGACATTCCAGAAATTTGAACAAAAAATCTTTCTTGGCAATCGAAAGATTAAGTTCGTAGATCGGGCCGCTTTAAGGAAAATATGCACGAGTAACCAAAATATGACATTTGAATTTCAATTTAAAAGGCACAAATGCATTCTAAATACGAGGTTTCACTTTCGAAAACCGCAATATGCAAAATATGATAATTCCAGGCTTTACTGATCACAATGGAGCAATCCCTATCAAAATCCTATGTACGAGTATAAGAACTCAATGGAGATTGAGGTCATGCTTCCTGGAAAATAGTAGTTTTCAGTTCAGGAATGAAATTCACATTGAGTGTAAAGAAGAGTGGATGTATGAGGTTTCTTCAACATTCTCAGATTTTTGTTGCAAATTTTATAAGCTGTATTTCTCTTTTTGTAGACGATTGATAAAATTAGAAATGATATCGGCGAATCTCGTGTCTGGGTTTCGCTGGATGTAACAACTGACGCCTGTGGTCGTTACATAGTCAATGTGCTTGTTGGTAAAATGGCGGAAAACGAGCCTGGAAAAGGCCATCTAATCTCGTGCCAAGAGTTGCAATATGTGAGACACGATTCGATTGCAAGGGCCGTCAATGATGCTTTGGGTGAGTAGCTGGGTATAACAAAAATGTTGAGTGGATGCTAAATTACTGAAAATGTAATTATTACATTTCCAGTAATTTAGTATCTACTCAACATTTTTCTTCCCCATCTACGGTTGGGTACATACATATTTTTTCTTAAGAAAATACCTATACGTACACAGTACAGTTTTCCAACACTCAAACAGTATAAGATGGGCCATTTTTCCAATGAGATAGGTATGTATTTTGAATTTTATTATTTCAGGTGTGCTTTGGCCATCAAATCACACAAGTATTGGCCGAGAAAGGGTCTTGGCATTAGTAACGGACGGAGCTCCGTACATGGTTAGGCGGCCTAGGGACTCCAAATATTTTTTTCCTAAAATGCTTCACGTCACCTGCTCAGCGCATGGGTTGCACCATGTAGCTGAGGAACTACGAATAGCTGAGGAACTAGAAGCCTTCTACCAGAAGTCAATGAATTGTGTTGTCGGCAAAGGAAATCATCGTCAAGGCCCCAAGCAGAATTAGGGCTTTAAAAAATTCATATCCTGATTGCCCTCTTCCGCCAGAACTGATTCTTACTAGATGGGGGACTTGGATTGAGGCTTGTTTGTACGACGCCGAAAATCACGAAAAATTAAAAAGGTGAGGAGAGTTATAAAATTAATAGGTACTTTCCGTGTATTTTAAGGAATTACTAGTACATACAGGTATACAGGTAGGTATACAGGTTTTACTATATAAAAGTATGTATGCTCCTTTTGCTTTGAATTTAATGGAGAATTGGTCGTTACATTTCCTACTCCGTTTTTTAAACAATAAAGGCCACACATTCACTGTTAATACCGATCATCGCCCTTCGACTCACGCATTCACTGCCCTTTGACTGGCGCATTCACCAAGAAGAGTGACAAACTCTCACCAGACAAATTCGCCAACCAGCTTACAATAGCAAATTTTCAACAGACATGTCTGTTGAAAATATTGGATGCATCCAAAACGTTAAAGGAGCAGATAACTTACCAGCTGATGCCCTTTCTAGAGTGGAGTCTATTGTCAAACGAACAGTTTCACCATCTGACATCGCCAACAGCCAAGCAGCTGATGAACAACTTACAGGGTTTTCGGCTGATCCGTCATGCACAAATCTTCCTCTTACCAAGCGATAGATTCTCCCATATTCACGTGGACGTTTTTGTACCATTACCCCCATCCAAAGGAGCTTGTTGCCTATTAACTTGCATTGATCGGTATACTCGTTGGATTGAAGCATTACCGATGCTGGACCAAACAGCTGAAACTGTTGCGGATACCCTGTTTTCGGGCTGGATACCGCGGTTTCGATCCCCCATCCCCACCGTTGTCGATCACGGAAGAAACTTCTCTTCGACCTTCATCAAGTCTCAGCAATTCTTGGAATTGGTGTTCATCATACGTCAGGCTACCCTCCACAGTTCACAGTTCAGTCCACCGTTCAGTCTACAAACTTCATTCAGTCAACGCGGTTGAGTCAACCAACGCGGTTGACTCAACCAACGCGGTTGAGTCAACCAACGCGGTTGAGTCAACCAACGCGGTTCAGTCAACCAACGATCTGTTAACCAACACATTCACTCGCATCACGTTCAAACGCATCACTTTCGATCTAACTGATAACTGTTTGTACCCGACCTACTCTGTGACTCAAGTCTCCTCAGTGTAGTAACCCCTCGTGTGTTCAAGTGCATTCACTCTACGTAAACCTGTATTTTTCTACAATCGTTCATCTATTCATTAACCTGTACACATCGACATTTCATAACGCGCACAATCATCTGTAAATATATATCAGCCATCGAAGTTAAAATGACTGCCTTGTCATTTCATCCCTGATCTTCCCGTTGGTAGAGCAAACAGCCCTACATTTTGGTGCCGTAACCCGGGAATGAATCAGGCAAGGGTTGACAGTGAAATCGAAGTCAACTCTTGATACAACTTATCCAACTGCTCTCCCACATCGTAACGAAAATGTCAACGGAATGTCAACGAAACAAAATGTCTATTCGTCATGGTGCTCCGACTACCAAACCATCAGCACGGAAGTCCGACCCCTCACCAAGGACTTACTGAAAACTGAAAAGTCCCCTGAGATCGTCGAAGTCATCACGGGCCGTCTACACAAACACCTCACTGCCTGGAAAAAGCTCCTCAACGAACGCGCCGCCTCTCTGCCCCCACCGTCGCGTACTGTAAGTACAAACAGTTCTCAGTCAGATTTTAGTTCGAATACTTATAGTGATTTGAAAACACTGGCAGTGCTCATCACAACCATCCCCGTTTTTGACTTTTCACAATTTTAAAGACCAACGCTTCGATGATCATATCGCTCTCAATGCTTGATAACTAAACTGGACGGAGCCCTCATTATCGAATAATCTTTCCTTTAATAAAACTCAAACTAATCAAACTCAAGACGTTAATCAAACTCTCTCATTAATAAAATCATTCCCTGAAAACTCCGTACTTCCCACAGCGTGTTGTACTTTATCGAACTCTCTCATTAATCCCTGAAAATTCCGTACTTCCCACAGCGTGTTGTATTCTGTCGAACTCTCTCATTAATCCCTGAAAATTCCGTACTTCCCACAGCGTGTTGTACTTTATCGAACTCTCTCATTAATCCCTGAAAATTCCGTACTTCCCACAGCGTGTTGTACTTTATCGAACTCCCATTAATCCCTGAAAGTTCCGTACTTCCCACAGCGTGTTGTACTTTATCGAACTCTCTCATTAATCCCTGAAAATTCCGTACTTCCCACAGCGTGTTGTATTCTATCGAACTCTCTCATTAATCCCTGAAAATTCCGTACTTCCCACAGCGTGTTGTACTTTATCGAACTCTCTCATTAATCATTGAAAATTCCGTACTTCCCACAGCGTATTGTATTCTATCGAACTCTCTCATTAATCCCTGACATTTCCGTACTTCCCACAGCGTGTTGTACTTTATCGAACTCTCTCATTAATCCCTGAAAATTCCGTACTTCCCACAGCGTGTTGTACTTTATCGAACTCTCTCCAATAATCGCAAAAACCGAAGGGATCCTAAATTCTAGGCCTCTCTCTCCTCATCCCCAGCCGTCCTACAAATTCTTACTCCCGGTCACTTCCTCATACAGCGTCCACTGAATCCCCCCGCCGTTGGGGAGGTCGTCCTCATCATGGATGACGACCTACCACATTTTCGATGGCCCTTAGGCCGCATTACCATACCCCTTGTGACTTCCGTTATCCTTCCCTGGCCCCCGAACCATGTTCGGCCGCAGCCTCACACCGCGAATAAATAAATCAAATTTATAAATCAAATGCTTCCAGATAAAATGCCCATCCACTGCCAGTTCAAACACCTTGAGGTTGTTGAACGTCACGTCCCGTTGGCTTACCTGGGTAGTCCCTACACCTGGTTAGTTATCCCTACACCTGTTTAGTTGTACCTAATCTGCTTCCCTAGTTACTCCGGTCACTGCACTTATACCGTTAACCCTCGGTGGTAATGACCTCAGCTCATTGTATCACAACTGACTTCGCTCTTCCATTCCATACCTCCAAGTTCTTGTTATTCATCAACAAGCTACCCCCACTCGCGGTTTATCGGGTTTTCACGATAGTTCCAAAACGTCTGCTCCCCTCTATCTAGGTTATAAAATCCCTGAGCACTGCCAAATGCGTTCAGTCCACAGTTCAATCCACCGTTCAGTCATCGTTCAGTCTACAAACTTCATTCAGTCAACGCGGTTCAGTCAACCAACGATCTGTTAACCAACACATTCACTCGCATCACGTTCAAACGCATCACTTTCGATCTAACTGATAACTGTTTGTACCCGACCTACTCTGTGACTCAAGTCTCCTCAGTGTAGTAACCCCTCGTGTGTTCAAGTGCACTCTACGTAAACCTGTATTTTTCTACAATCGTTCATCTATTCATTGACCTGTACACATCGACATTTCATAACGCGCACAATCATCTGTAAATATATATCAGCCATCAAAGTTAAAATGACTGCCTTGTCATTTCATCCCTGATCTTCCCGTTGGTAGAGCAAACAGCCCTACAATAATTAATCTAACATTTAGGATATAGACATTCAGACCTAGTGATCTAGACAGAAGGGTGATCTGTACAAAGAAGATAATGAACCGTTGTGTCAAGAATTTGCAGAGTTTTTTTTATTCGATTTTCTGAATCTACGTATCTTGAAACGTAAACCAACAAATTTTGAGGGGGGGGGGGGGGTTAAAATTTTTTTTTCTTTGGGCGATTCCAATGGTTCATTATCGAAGATAATAAACCAAAATGAAGTACGAGGTACGCGGTGTGGGAGGGGGTGCAGAGACATAAAAGGTCTCGTCGTATGACGCACTAGTTGGCCTCCTGCCAGCCGTATTACGTCATACGCTCGTGCGTCATAGGCTCTGACGTACTTGTTGGCCTCCTGCCAGCCGTCTTACGTCATACGCTCGTGCGTCATAGGCTCTGACGCACTTGTTGGTCTCCTGCCAGCCGTCATACGCTCTGACGTACTTGTTGGCCACCTGCCAGCCGTCTTACGTCATACGCTCGTGCGTCATAGGCTCTGACGCACTAGTTGGCCTCCTGCCAGCCGTCTTACGTCATACGCTCGTGCGTCATAGGCTCTGACGTACTTGTTGGCCTCCTGCCAGCCGTCTTACGTCATATGCTCGTGCGTCATAGGCTCTGACGTACTTGTTGGCCTCCTGCCAGCCGTCTTACGTCATACGCTAGTGCGTCATAGGCTCTGACGTACTTGTTGGCCTCCTGCCAGCTGTCTTACGTCATACGCTCGTGCGTCATAGGCTCTGACGTACTAGTTGGCCTCCTGCCAGCCGTCTTACGCTCGTGCGTCATAGGCTCTGACGTAATGGCCCGCCGGTCGCTTGGTCGCTGAGGGAAAGGGTGAATCAAGGGAACAAATTTTTCCCGTTTCAGTTTATGTGCCAAAGCAAAGACATGAAAATGTCAAAAAAATGTGTAAATAGGTACCTAAGCCCAACTGTAATGTCAATTTTCTGACTATAGTTTTCATACCTTTTTACTTAAGTACTTATTGCAATTTGAGACTGATAATGAGCTGTTTGCAAATAAAAAGTCTGATAACTACTTTATTACATCTTATTAATCTATTTTCAAGTTCCGATTCACAGTTGAATGTATTTTATTTAGATGTCGTAAAATTCGAAAACGATGGAATGACGAAACCTGTCGACTACTGACTCAAGTGATACTGTCGACTTCTAACACATGTAGGTCGACTACTAGTGCAAAACCATGTCGACTACTGAAGAAAATGTTGGTCACTGGTATCGACTACTACCTAGAGCATTGGGATTTTTTACCAAACTTGTTTTTCCCTTTTCAAACCATGTTGAATAATATTTCCCGCTGCCAGGTCTTTTAGGGAAGGATCTTGGGTACACAATGAACAGGTTTGCAATGAGGAAAAAACCGAGTGAATATTGAAATGTCATCCATTTCTGACCTATATTTAAAATGTCAAGTATCTAGCTCATCAAAATTTAATTTGTTTAAACAAATAGGTATTATTTAAACAATTTTACAGACAAGAAACCGAGTGAATATTGCATTGTGATCCAGTTCTGACCTATTTTTAAAATTTCAAGTCAATAGCTCAGCATCAAAATTTAATTTGTATTATTACAAAAAGGTATTATTTAAACAATTTTACAGATGAGAAACCGAGTGAATATTGCAATGTGGTCTATCCCCGACTGACGGTTAAAATTTCTAGACTGTAGTTTACCTGTTAGATTAATTATTATTATCAATTTTATCAAGTACCTAGTGAAAATTATTATAATTTATTGTTAGGTATTAATAATTTGTATTTATTATTAATAATAATTATTATTAATTATGATTAATTAATACGATATAATTCTGGGGTTTTAATTACTACATCGGTAATAGTTTTTCTATAAAACAAGTACCTACCAACAAACATTCGAAATTACTTTCATTTCCGTAGCACGAAACGCACCTCAGAACAACAAACTCGACATCACTTAAGCCATATGATGTTCCAAAGAGCTTGTTAGTATGAAAATGGACCTGTATTTCAACAGTTTGATTCACGATCGTGTTGTGAGGCACAATCTTTGAGCCGTCATTGTGAACGAACGGCTGGTCGTACAAAGCTGCGGATGGTCTTAAAAAATTCTACGGAACAAACTCTATCTGAATATGAAATATAAAACATACCGTTCTATATGAATTTTTCGAGATATGGAATTTTCAAAATTTCAAAATTCGTTTTGAACCCCTTCCCCTTGACCTAGGGTTATGAAAAGTTTCGAGGATCATTGTGGGGCTAGTCCAAACCCAGAAACCAAATTTCGTGATTTTAGCTCAACGCTAACTGGGCAAAGTGGCGCGGACGGCGGACGGACGGATTTTTTTTTATTCGATTTTCTGAATCTACGTATCTTGAAACGTAAACCAACAAATTTTGAGGGGGGGTTAAAAAATTTTTTTCTTTGGGCGATCCCGATGGTTCATTATCGAAGATAATAAACCAAAATCCGTCCGTACGCCGTCCGCGCCACTTTGGCCAGTTAACGTTGAGCTAAAATTACGAAATTTGGTTTCTGGGTTTGGACCAGCCCCACAATGATCCTCAAAACTTTTCATAACCCTAGGTCAAGGGGAAGGGGTTCAAAACGAATTTTGAAAATCTCATATCTCGAAAAATTTATATAGAACGGTATGTTTTTTATTTCATATTTAGATAGAATTTGTTCCGTAGAATTTTTTAAGACCATCCGCAGCTTTGTACGACCAGCTGTTCGTTCACAATGACGGCTCAAAGATTGTGCCTAACAACACGATCGTGAATCAAACTGTTGAAATACACTGTATTTAATACAGGTCCATTTTCATTCTAACAAGCTCTTTGAAACATCATATGGCTTAAGTGATGTCGAGTTTGTTGTTCTGAGGTGCGTTTCGTGCTACGGAAATGAAGGTAATTTCGAATGTTTGTTGGTAGGTACTTCTTTTATAGAAAAATTATTACCGACGTAGTATTAAAAACCCCAGAATTATATCGTATTAATTAATCATAATTAATAATAATTATTATTAATAATAAATACGAATAATTAATACCTAACAATAAATTATAATAATTTTCACTAGGTACTTGATAAAATTGTTAATAATTAGTGATAATTGATAATAATAATTAATCTAACATTTAGGATCTAGACATTTAGACCTAGTGATCTAGACAGAAGGGTGATCTGTACAAAGAAGATAATGAACCGTTGTGTCAAGAATTTGCAGAGTTTTGTTATAGTGATTAGAATCTTACAACTAGCCACTATATGATAATCATCCCCAATCAATAAATAGAGAGTTGTTAGCAGGTACCTGACGCTAAGGCGAGGAATGCGGCAACCAGGAGGACGTGCACGACTGATAGCTCCATATTGTTCACGTCTACTAATTTTGCTGGACACGGCATTCGCCCATTTATACTACCTTGCCTACTTAATTCACCTTTGAAAATTACCTGTTGGAAAGATACTTGTCTAAGACGTTTGACAGAGCTGTCAAAGATGTTTGAAAGACGTTTCGACATCTTTATCATTTTAGACGCCGCTAGGGGAATTACTTCGTATGGGATAGCAGGATGAATAACCTTCGAAAGGAAATTTGAATAAAGGTCGCGATAAACGTCAAGGTTACTAGTTCCAAGTATGCTGAAATTGCAAGGTATGAATACATCAAATGCTGCAAATAGTAACCACACAACCATTTATAACAATTTTTATGATATAAATTATATTATTAGATTATTATTATGTAAATTTACATAATATGTAAATAATCATATTATGATTCCTACGAGAACTCTCCACACTTACAAATGATCCCTATACTCCATAACGTTGAAATTGTCTAGAAATGTCCACAAAGTACTGAAAATATGTCAATACACTTACCAACATACTTATTATACCTACTTACGATTCGATGTAGGAACCTAGAACTTGGAAAATGCCTCAAGGTTTTCTTTCATGCAGACGTGGCCAAGGAAATTCTGAAGAACTACAAATAAATTGAATTTATTTTCGTTAGTAATTTTATATTGTACCTTGACACCAAGACTAAGTGAGATAAATAAATGTCATATTAAATAATACCTGATCTATATAAGAGCTAGTACTCCTTGTTAGTTCTACGTGATGAACGTGGTATGTTTAAAAAAAAATAGATACCTATCTGAAAATTATAAGAATTGCAGCAGAATAAGTTCCAATCTAAAATCGTATAGTGGGCGTATGGTGGGGGTAATTTTCTGTCACCAGCAGAGCTCGAGCAAAAGGTTTCCCATTATCTCTGATATCTCAAGGATTGAGTGGGCGAAAAGAGTACGCGGAGCGCAGGACCGCTAGAGCGATCCCCATATCGATCTCTGGGACGTCCACAAACTCAGGCCAAATCCCCAACCTGCTCTGCCCGCACAAGGTAATTTGTCACCGACTTATTCGTTAAATATCTGCACTTCGACTTACTTTTTTTCTATGCAAGAATAAACATGAACATCACATAGCGGTAGAACGTCTTTGTTTTTCATTTATCGCCTAAAAGCGTGAGGATTAACAGGGTGTTTCAGGGATCCTAAGAGTCCGCCCGCCAGGGCCACAGTTCCTCTGAATGGAAGCCACCACCTGTTACATTTCCATTCTTATTTAGGGCTCGTACAACCGCATTAAGTGGCCCACGAATCTGTATCCGTGTCTTTTATATAACAAAGGGTTTTTTATTGTCACAGCCCGACCTGCTCTCTATATATTATTCAGTTCCTTTTACATCCCCAACGACCAAATCGATTAAACACGACGCGTTTTCGTTGGAAATCACACCCTGTAACAAGCGACTAAGTTCTGACACCAGCTTCTATGTATTTGTATGAGTTTAGTGCTGCCCTCCCGTAACATTTCCCATCACGCACGCGGCGAGCACGTAATTCGCCAAATGTACCTACTTGACGTCACTATGACACACCCAAGCAATAATTTAATTCCCGCCTTTATGAGTGATCCAATGAAATCTTATTAGTAACAATACTGTTACTGACGATGGTTTAATCGCCGAAACTGGTCTAACAGTGTAAATGGAAATAGACGATTTTTTCAAATACTCTTGTTTTTCTTAACATGATTTAGATCGTCTTATTGGCTCCCACTGAAACGCAATCAATAGCAATAAAAAACTACATTACGAATCCTACATTTTAAATGATCACTATTCAAATATCACTGGCTTTTCACTGCAGTATGTTTGCCCACACCATACCCTAAAATCTGGATGAGTGGATCTGCATAAGAAACGAATAAACCATCAAGTTTTGACCGTGTTAAATAGTTCCTATGTATTTTATTACTTAGTGTTGATTGTTAGAGGCAATTTATTTATTACCTGTGAACTCCACGAAACTCTTGGGCAGCAATAAATTCTGTTCAATTCCGTCCATAGTATTGGTACTGGCTTTATTTCTAATAACCAATGTAGAACAAAAGTGATATAACGCGGGCCTCGCCGAGGGGGACTGCGCCCCCCTTCCCTTTCTTCTTTTGTTTTTGAGGCTTACGGCTAAATTTCTATAAGTACGGAACATGTTTTAGCCACATCGTCCCAGCAGTAGGAACCAATCTGCTGATCCTGGGCAGTTCTGCTTAAAGTGTAAGTCCTAAGGAGGCTGCATGCCAAATTTCAATTTGCTACCACCACGGGAATCGTGCCAAAAAAGTCATATTTTTTAGTATGACAATTTCTGTCCGGGCCACCTCCCTAGTTACCATCATTTAACTTCACGGTGTAAACATCTACACCTACTACGTTTTTTTTTCCAGTATGTAAATAACTTTTTTTTGTATCACACATACAGCGTAACGAACAGACGACGACAATCAGTCAGGTAAAACATATTTCATGTTAAAAATGAGGAAAATTAAAGTAGGATAACCAATACCAAATTACAGCTTCATAGTAATTCACAGCTTCACCCAAAAATTTATGTACCTTAAGACACTTAAATTTAAACCAATGTATGTACCTTTATGCCAATGAAATCTTATCAATCAATCAATCAATTCTGGTCTCGAGGTTAAGTACTCGACTCATAATCAAAAGAAACAGGACCGAGTCCAGACACCAACGGGAAAAATTTGTTCCCTTGAGTCACCCTTTCCCTCAGATCACGTCAGAACACAAGCGACCGGCGGCCCATTACGTCAGAGCCTATGACGTACGAGCGTATGACGTCAGACGGCTGACAGAGGCCAACTAGTACGTCAAATCCTATGCCGTAAGAGCCTATGACGTCAGAGGGCTGGCTGGCTCGATGATCGGGCGGTAGCGAAGGGAGGTGGTGATGACGTCAGAGGGGCTAGAAGGAGGCAGATATCTGAAACCCCCATTTCTTCCTCACTACTTTTGTGATCACCGTGAAATTTCCTAAAGGATCTCCGTGTTTCAGATTTTTGTCCATCCAAATTGGTCAGTCTGCCCATCGACATCTAATAAATATTTTATTGAGGAAAACACTTCAGTAAATAGCGTTATACAACGGTTGGGATACATAAGCAACATAAAGATGAGTAAACAAGAAAATGTTAGTAGTGTGTGCGGGTTATCGGTGTAACTCTCACTCTCGGAACAGTGTTTCTGTTTTGGGGTTATCAAACTGAGATAAAAAGTTCCCAGTCATGCAGCATGACTATAAGAGCGATTTTTCAAAGAAACTGTACCTACAGTTTTTTTATTTAAAAAATGTTATATAAATTATTGAGAATGATCACCTGTGTGTAAACAATTATTTAAACAATCACGCTCATACCACAGCTTGTCGGCCACACACTCCGCAGTGGTTAACGTAATATGGTTAGGTAAATCGAGAGCTATCCAACGAGTGGTGAACGATTTTTGTACGATGATAACTGGCGAAGTTGAAGTTCCGTAGCAATGAATCGGTTGCACGTGAAAATCATTAGGCATTTTTCATAACGCTTTCTTCGTCACACCGTAATGTCACACTTTTTGAGTTATACTCGTAACTCAAAAAGTGTGACATAGTAAAGACATAAAATGTCAAAAATGAATGTCTGAAAAGTGACACCTCCGCTTAAAGGATTGTACACGCTTTAAAGGTTTTTTCATGTTAAGTCAGAATTTTGCTATATCTTATTCCGCTCTCAAACTGGAGCACTTTGAAGATGAAGAAACGTGGTTGATACTTTAGATATTCTTCATTGACATCATGTTCTTTAATGGATACATTTTACATAAAACCAATTATTTCTTAGAAAATTCGCTCTTATAGCCATGCTGCATGACTGTGGATTTTTAGATTGTAGGAAGGGTACAGTTTTCCTATAGACGTCAACGAAATTGACTTTCAGTTAGTTCGTTACGTTAATCAGTGTGAAGTTACCAATGACGAACTTCTTGATTTCCTCAATGACGAGTGATCCAGCGTTCAAGCTCGATGGGACTGTCATCTTCTGCCAACTGTGTAACAAAACCGTAAGTGAACAATTTTTATCAGATTTCTATGCTAATTCCGCCAGCCTTTCGCTTCTTTGAAGGAATCTAAAATGTAATAGTGGGACACTTCCTCAAGAAATACACTGGAAAGCAAATCCTTTCTTCATCCTTCTCCTTTCTTCAATGAGGAAAACTTACGTAGTGTGGTCAGTACCTAGTTTTCAGTTCAGAAATGAAATTCACATTGAGTGTAAAGAAGAGTGGATGTATGAGGTTTCAACATTCTCAGATTTTTGTTGCAAATTTTATAAGCTGTATTTCTCTTTTTGTAGACGATTGATGAAATTAGAAATGATATCGGCGAATCTCGTGTCTGGGTTTCGCTGGATGTTCAAAAATTCATATCCTAATTGCCCTCTTCCGCCAGAACCGATTCTTACTAGATGGGGGACTTGGATTGAGGCTTGTTTGTACCACGCCGAAAATCACAAAAAATTAAAAAAGATGAGGAGAGTTACAAAATTGATAGGTACTTAACGTGTATTTAGAGGAATTACTAGTACATACCTATATAAAAGTATAATATACTTTTATATATTATGTGCTCCTTTTGATGGAGAATTGGTCTTTACATTTCCTAACCCCTTTTTTGAACAATAATGGCGGTTTTTTTTTTTTTTTTTTTTTTTCCTGCAGGTTGTGGCAGAGTTTGACGAGTCTGCAAATAAAGCCATCAAAAAGACGATGAACACGTTGAATAACAATGTGGTCAGTCAAAAACTGGCTTTTCTAAAGGCCCATTTCCACGCCGTCCCTTCTGTGATCCAAAAATTGGAGACACAGGGGATGGACCTTTGCACCGCCGTAGATTTGATCCAAGAATTGGAGAAGAAATCAGGCACTTGGGCAGAACAAATCGGGAAGGCCTGCACGGAGAAATTAATGTCAGTCCTCAAGAGAAATCCAGGGTGGCAAGGAAGGAAGGATAATTTACACTTGTGTTTAAAGGACCAACTGCCTACTGGTGGTGAATTATTGACAAATTATTCACCTACAGAACTTTGTTCATTTAAATTTTTACCTATTGTGTCCTGTGACGTAGAGAGGTCCTTCTCCACTTTAAATTGTTATTAAGCGATAAAAGATGCGGCTTTTCTATGGAAAACTTGGAAAAAGTGTTGATAGTTCAATTTTGTAGATGATTTAGATTTTTTTGAATAAAGTAATTAAAATTTAACATTTAATGTAGAAAACTGAAAATGTTTTTTTTTTATTGCTTTTGTATCCTTATTGTTCCTACATTAGACAAATCAAGGTCATCATTGAGATACTTGACTGCCATAATATTATTATAGTATTTTTTTTGCATATTTTTTGTTGTTGCACGAGTGCATATTTTGCCAATCGTAAAATCATATTTTGGGGGGGAAAAAGTGCATATTTTCCGGGCTCTAGTGATCATATACCTGGGACCAGTTGTGACTACTTATACATTTAATTTATGTTTGGAATTTTTACTCACGAATCGGATGATGGAGGGAGATGAATAATACAGGGTAACAACTCTGGGTTTGCCTAATTATACATAGAAAACTATGAATACATAAACTTATGTAAACGAGTGGTAAGTACAACCGTAGTAGTCAAATAAATCATTTGACTGCTTACCTACTAAATTAGCAGGTACGCAGTCAGAAGATTTATTTGACTTTGAATGCAAGCGAGGCAAGAGTTGATGAGACGGGAAAATGAAAAGGAATTATATTCTCCGCTCTTCAACTTACTGCGAAAACTTCACTTTACAACCCCCGCGGAGAGGTGGATTTGATTTCAATGGACGTCACGGATAATCCACAAGGGCTTATTCAGAGTCCTTCAGAAGCGTTAAGCACACTTTGAATATCACCCTTGATAGACAATCACTTGGTAGCTCTACTTGGGCAATTCAAAGGGAACCTATAATTGGACTCCAGACCGAGGTGACAGGGAATTCAATGGGCTTTCGTCGGTTGTTGCAGATTTATTCAAATAACATGATTCGGGCAATCACACTTGCCCAAGTCCTCGGACTATGCGCTATAGCTCAGGCAATGTCGTCGAGTTTGATGGCGGATATAAAGGAAGTGCACATGCAGTCACCATTGAAAACCAACAAAGGTCAGTATGATTTTAATTCATGCATCCCAAAAAAGGTGTTGTTTGGTGCAGAGGAGGTAAGGATTGGTGTGCTGAATCGAAATCTGAAACACTTTTTTCGCCATCAGGTCTAGTTTTATAGATATAGCACATATACCTATTTTCTAGCTGTGTTTGTGTGCTAAAATTGTACTTCAAAAAATCCTACTTAATTTTTCACTTTCTATCACTCTATGGCTTTTGAGGTGCAGAATCCGAATTCGAAATCCGATTTTAGTTATCTTCTTTCACTCCACGGATGTTGATCTAATTAATTGTTCAGTATATAATGAACATACTTAAATTAATTATTCCAATTAATTTAATCGAATCAACATGTTGAACCAATAATTCACTTTTAAGTTCGTCAATCCCCACTCTAATGAACAAAGTGAGAGTATCATGAAAATTTACCAGTGGCTCGCTTATACGAATTAGATCTCTCGCGACGAGGTTGTGGAAACCCATTTCAATAAAAAACGGAGGTATAGAGTGAGAGAGTCTATTTCCACGAAGATAATTAGTACAATTAACAGTTCATGTTTGGTACTGATGATGACCTAATCGTCGAAATCGATTTAACAATTGTACTCATTATCTTCTTTGTACAGATCACCCTTCTGTCTAGATCACTAGGTCTAAATGTCTAGATCCTAAATGTTAGATTAATGTTAATTATTATTATGAATTATCACTAATTATTAATAATTTTATCAAGTACCTAGTAAAAATTATTATAATTTATTGTTAGGTATAATTTGTATTTATTAATAATAATAATTATTATGAATTATGAATAATTAATACGATATAATTCTGGGTTTTTTAATACTACGTCGTTAATAATTTTGCTATAAAAGAAGTACCTACCAACAAACATTCGAAATTACCTTCATTTCCGTAGCACGAAACGTTCTTCTAGTATCCGTGGGTCAACCCCCAGCCACCCAACATAAAACTACCTTTTTTTAATCTTCCCGGTAAACTACAGACTAGAAATTTCAACCGTGATTCGGGGATTGACCACATAGCAATATTCACTCGGTTTCTCATCTGTAAAATTGTTTAAATAATACCTTTTTGTAATAATACAAATTAAATTTTGATGATGAGCTAGACTTGAAATTTTAAATATAGGTCAGAACTGGATGACATTAAATGTGAAATTTAAATTTAAATTTTCAATATTCACTCGGTTTGTATGACATGGTATGATTATGGTATGGTATATTATTGTATGTATGATTTGGTATAGTACAGAATGGTATGATAGGAAAGAAATTCGTTTGCTATGGACAGAAGGGTGATCTGCACAAGGAAGATAATAAACCGTTGTGTCAAGAATTTGCAGAGTTTTGTTCTGAATAATCCCGCTCATAACGCAGGTGTGCCTTATTTTAAAACATAAATTTTCCTGCTGCGCAAAACGTTATGTATTCTTACTTCTTGCTCGTCTCTCGTAATTAGTCAAAATCATTTACTTGTTTATACTGCACTATTACGTTCATTTCACTCAAATCTTCGACCACTGATTTTCAAATCATGGTTTTCCATACATAAGAGATAGAAAATGTCTTATTCCAATGATTGAGAGGTATCAAAATGTTACTGTATTATGATTCTCAGTTAAGAGAGCTCAGGAGTTCATCATGTTTGGAAACCAACAAAACCGCGCGAGTTCCGCCTTTGGTAATTCCAAGGAATCAAAAAGAGGTGAGTGGTTAGGAATAACGCCTTCGCAATAGTGGAGAGATATTTGGTTTTATTGACATTATTGGTTTGTGCTCAGAAGAGTTATAACTGACTTTGAAATACTTTCTTGGATTTCAAAGCCTCTGCTTTGGACGTGAATTCGTTAACTGAGGAGGAGGAGCCAACCAGGAGCTTCGTCCCACCCGAGGAAGACCGATCATTTGAAAGCAATCAACTGGCATCGATGGATGCAGAGCGAGCGGCTTATCCCCACATGTTGCGCGACTTGTATTACAGTCTTCTTCTCAGGAACATGGAGCTTGGGCAGTCCCTACCCAAGGAATCTCGTACGTCTTTTTGTACTTAACTAATATAAGATATTTTTGTTGTAAGGTACATGAGAGCAATATGGCCACCTAAAGGGGGGGGGGGGGCGTTGCACTTGTGGGCCGTATATTTAATTGAAGGAAACGTTTTTGGTGCCAAATGATAGTGCATCAATAACATGACACAATTTTCCTTCCAAATATCAAATTTCTTCAAATTCGAATTTTATATTTCCCACACCGCTTTTGGTTTATCATCTTCGATAATTAACCATTGGAATCGCCCAAAGGAAAAAATTGTTTAACCCCATGTCAAAATTTGATGGTTTACGTTTCAAGATACGTAGATTCAGAAAATCGAATACAAAACTCTGCAAATTCTTGACACAACGGTTCATTACCTTCTTTGTACAGATCACCCTTCTGTCTAGATCACTAGGTCTAAATGTCTACATCCTAAATGTTAGATTAATTATTATTATGAATTATCACTAATTATTAATAATTTTATCAAGTACCTAGTGAAAAATTATTATAATTTATTGTTAGGTATTAATAATTTGTATTTATTATTAATAATCATTATTATTAATTATGATTAATTAATACGATATCCGGCTGTTGGAATCGACTGGGTTCCTTTGTGCAGAACCTGAATGATAGAGATGATGAATTAATTACAAATAAAATGTACCGATATAATTCTGGGGTTTTTAATACTACGTCGCCAATAATTTTGCTATAAAAGAAGTACCTACCAACAAACATTCGAAATTACCTTCATTTTCGTAGCACGAAACGTACCTCAGAACAAAAAACTCGACATCACTAAAACCATATGATGTTCCAAACAGCTCGTTAGTATGAAAATTGACCTGTATTTAAACCGTTTGATTCACGATCATGTTGACAGGCTCAACCTTTGAGCCGTCATTGTGAACGAACGGCTGGTCGTACAAAGCTGCGGATGGTCTTAAAAAATTCCCTGTCAACACGATGGTGAATCAAACGGTTGAAATACAGGTCAATACAAAAGAGCTTAGTAGTAGTGAACCCCAATCGTAATGAACCCCTAAAAAGTTCACTTTATGTCAAATTTGTTTAATGAATTAGTTTATAAAAATGTGTTATTAATCAGAGAGCGGTTCATTGAAAGATACCATTTTCTTCTCACTAAATTGAGCAACATTGTATAAAATGGATAAGTAAACAGAAAGAAGAAATGGGGTTTAAATTGAGCATCTAGGACAGATGATTGGTCCCTTATCCTCCTTGGTCAAGCCGATTCATTTTTCGTGGACATATTCTCCACAAGCAATAAGCTATAGGCCCATTCGCACATCGAGGACTTAACACTTTGAACAGACTGAGCAAAACCATTCGTCTAGGTCTTTTTTCCTTGGTGTTTGGTTCGCGCTGGAAAGGACAGAAAAGTTAATTTTACCATGAAATTACAAACATAAAAACTCTGCAAATTCTTGACACAACGGTTTATTATCTTCCTTGTGCAGATCACCCTTCTGTCTATACCAGACTGTATTGCAAATCGGCACCATACCATACTCATACCATACCATACGAATTTCTTTCCTATCATACCATACTGTATTGCAAATCGGCACCATACCATACTCATACCATACCATACGAATTTCTTTCCTATCATACCATACTGTATTATACCAAATCATACATACAATAATATACCATACCATACTCATACCATGCCATACAAACCGAGTGAATATTGAAATGTCATCCATTTCTGACCTATATTTAAAATTTCAAGTATCTAGCTCATCATCCAAATTTAATTTGTTTAAACAAATAGGTATTATTTAAACAATTTTACAGACAAGAAACCGAGTGGATATTGCATTGTTATCCAGTTCTGACCTATTTGTAAAATTTCAAGTCAATAGCTCATCATCAAAATTTAATTTGTATTATTACAAAAAGGTATGATTTAAACAATTTTACAGATGAGAAACCGAGTGAATATTGCAATGTGGTCTATCCCCGACTCACGGTTAAAATTTCTAGACTGTAGTTTACCGGGAAGATGAAAAAAGGTAGTTTTATTCTGGGCGTCTGGGGGTTGGGTCACATAACGGCCGTTTTCGACGCGAAAGTTTAGTGTTTTTCCTAAACCTTTGCGCGGTCACTGTAAACGAACGGCTGGTCGCACAAAAATCCAATTGGTCTTAAAAGATTCGTAATTTTTCAGGTCATTCTAAGGCGAACTAAAAATTACACCTTTTCATGAGAATTTTTAGAGATATGACATTGTCGAAATTTCAAAGTTCGTTTTGAACCCCTTCCCCTTGACCTAGGGTTATGAAAAGTTTCGAGGATCATTGTGGGGCTGGTCCAAACCCAGAAACCAAATTTCGTAATTTTAGCTCAACGCTAACTGGGCAAAGTGCCACGGACGGCGGACGGCGTACGGCGTACGGGTGACGGACGGATTTTTTTTTATTCGATTTTCTGAATCTACGTATCTTGAAACGTAAACCAACTAATTTTGAGGGGGGGTTAAAAAAAATTTTTCTTTGGGCGATTCCAATGGTTCATTATCGAAGATAATAAACCAAAAACTCTGCAAATTCTTGACACAACGGTTTATTATCTTCCTTGTGCAGATCACCCTTCTGTCTATACCAGACTGTATTGCAAATCGGCACCATACCATATTCTCACCGTACTCATACCATACCATACGAATTTCTTTCCTATCATACCATACTGTATTATACCAAATCATACATACAATAATATACCATACCATACTCATACCATGTCATACAAACCGAGTGAATATTGAAATGTCATCCATTTCTGACCTATATTTAAAATTTCAAGTATCTAGCTCATCATCAAAATTTAATTTGTTTAAACAAATAGGTATTATTTAAACAATTTTACAGACAAGAAACCGAGTGAATCCAGTTCTGTGATCCAGTTCTGACCTATTTTTAAAATTTCAAGTCATCATCAAAATTTAATTTGTATTATTACAAAAAGGTATTATTTAAACAATTTTACAGATGAGAAACCGAGTAAATATTGCAATGTGGTCTATCCCCGACTCACGGTTAAAATTTCTAGACTATACCGTTTACCGGGAAGATGACAAAAGGTAGTTTTATTCTGGGCGTCTGAGGGTTGGG
Organism: Stenodema calcarata; assembly: GCA_963920205.1. Classification (NCBI taxonomy): domain Eukaryota; kingdom Metazoa; phylum Arthropoda; class Insecta; order Hemiptera; family Miridae; genus Stenodema; species Stenodema calcarata. Next base: position 1,675,355 of record OY986051.1, read on the forward strand.
TCACATAACGGCCGTTTTCGACGCGAAAGATTAGTGTTTTTCCTAAACCTTTGCGCGCTCACTGTGGACGAACGGCTGGTCGCACTAAAATCCAATTGGTCTTAAAAGATTCGTAATTTTTCAGGTCATTCAAAAGTGAACTGAAAATTACACGTTTCAGTTAAATATTTTGAGATATGACATTGTCGAAATTTTAAATTTCGTTTTGAACCCCTTCCCCTTGACCTAGGGTTATGAAAAGTTTCGAGGACCATTGTGGGGCTGGTCCAAACCCAGAAACCGAATTTCGTAATTTTAACTCAACGCTAACTGGGCAAAGTGGCGCGGACGGCGGACGGCGTACGGCGTACGGCGTACGGCGGACGGACGGATTTTTGGTTTATTATCTTCGATAATGAACCATTGGAATCGCCCAAAGAAAAAAATTTTTTAACCCCCCCTCAAAATTTGTTGGTTTACGTTTCAAGATACGTAGATTCAGAAAAGCGAATAAAAAAAAATCCGTCCGTCCGCCGTACGCCGTACGCCGTCCGCCGTCCGCCGTCCGCCGTCCGCGCCACTTTGCCCAGTTAACGTTGAGCTAAAATTACGAAATTTGGTTTCTGGGTTTGGACCAGCCCCACAATGGTCCTCGAAACTTTTCATAACCCTAGGTCAAGGGGAAGGGGTTCAAAACGAATTTTGAAATTTTGAAAATTCCATATCTCGAAAAATTCCCATTAAACGGTATGTGTTTTATTTCATATTTAGATAGAGTTTGTTCCGTAGAATTTTTTAAGACCATCCGCAGCTTTGTACGACCAGCCGTTCGTTCACAATGACGGCTCAAAGATTGTGCCTCACAACACGATCTTGACTCAAACTGTTGAAATACAGGTCCATTTTCATACTAACAAGCTCTTTGGAACATCATATGGCTTAAGTGATGTCGAGTTTGTTGTTCTGAGGTGCGTTTCGTGCTACGGAAATGAAGGTAATTTCGAATGTTTGTTGGTAGGTACTTCTTTTAGAGAAAAATTATTACCGACGTAGTATTAAAAACCCCAGAATTATATCGTATTAATTAATCATAATTAATAATAATTATTATTAATAATAAATACGAATTATTAATACCTAACAATAAATTATAATAATTTTCACTAGGTACTTGATAAAATTGTTAATAATTAGTGATAATTGATAATAATAATTAATCTAACATTTAGGATATAGACATTCAGACCTAGTGATCTAGACAGAAGGGTGATCTGTACAAAGAAGATAATGAACCGTTGTGTCAAGAATTTGCAGAGTTTTTTTTATTCGATTTTCTGAATCTACGTGTCTTGAAACGTAAACCAACAAATTTTGAGGGGGGGTTAAAAAAATTTTTTCTTTGGGCGATTCCAATGGTTCATTATCGAAGATAATGAACCAAAATGAAAAGTCAAGGGTTGGTAATATGGCCCATTGAGGCCATATGACTAACATCTGTCACCGAACCCACTTTTCTATGTTTTCAGGTGGTAAACACGACTTCCGTAAAAGTTTTGGAAAAACACGCCTAGAGTATTGAAAGCATTATAAACACTGGTATTATATAATACTGGAGTATTATAAACACTGGTCAAATCCATCATTATCAATCACTAGATAGGTACCATGGTATTGAATACGAGAAACCTAATTTCATGAGAAATAAGAGTGGTTTCCTCCCTTGATGCGTGTCGGAAAATAGTGGAGGAATTACTCGACCATGGATGCTAGAAGTTCTTCTTTTCGTTCTTATTCCATGTTAGTTGATTGTTTTTTTTTTTTTTTAATCAGATAATAGTATTGTTGAACGTCATTTTGCTCAAGTATACAGGTCTCGTTGGATTTAGTAAATAGCCTCGTGTCCTTACCAGCTAACAATATAATACCTATATTATTATTCTTTTGGGAAAACGTGTGGCTTTTTGATTATTTTCCCAACATATGGCGACCGTGACAGGGTTAGTTTTTTGGTTAGCTGGTAAGGAAGTGTTTATAGTCAGTACCTAGTTTGCTGGTGGTGTTTGTTGGCTGAATTCTTTATTTTGGATTGATCGTGAGAATGTCAGCACTTGAGCAATTGAAGTTGGCACGATCAAGGATTCGACGATCCTTCTCCAACGTAAGCAAAAAGATTGGTGGTTTTTTGACGCGCGAGTTATCGAAAAATGATCTTGCTGAGTTGACGTCGCTTTTTCAACGACTCACCTAAAGGAATGACGAGCTGACTGCTAAGAATTTTGATATTATGTCGGCTCTTGATGAAGAACACGTCGACGAACAAGAAATGAACGCTGACCAGGATAAGGTAGATGAATATCTTCTTATTTACTATAAGTATAAGACTAGTATAGATCTATACTATAACAGTTATCTATAACATTGTACATAACCCTGATCGGATGTTGTTAGTACTTCTTCGGATCACAAACGTAGATACAAGTTACCCATCCTACAGATGAAGAAATTTGGCTGCGATTTGAGAGATTGGTTACCCTTTTGGTCTCAATTTTCTAAGCTTGATGAAGATGAGAAAATTGATGAGACAAACTTGGGTACCTCACTCAGTGCATGATCGATAAGTCACCTGCCAAAGAACTTGTGGACAGTTATCCAGCTACTGGAGCTATGTATAATTCTGTAGTAAAGGCCCTTAAAGAGCGTTTTGGTCGTAGTGATCTGATGACTGAATTTTATATCCGAGAACTTTTAAAGCTGATCATTCATAACACAAATTGTCGTAACCAACTCTCTATGTCTGTTCTATATGATCGTCTACAGTGCCACCTTCGCAATTTGGAGACCTTAGGTGTTACATCTGATAATTTTGCCCCGATTTTGATGCCTCTCGTGTCCTCTTGTTTGCCAGAGGAGGTGCTCAGAATATGGGAGAGAGGTTGTGCCCCTAATGAGAGAAGAACAAACCCTGATGCTACGTCCAAGGATTACCTTGATAGTTTGTTAGTATTCCTTAGAGTTGAAGTTGAAGGGGAACAGAAGGTCGAGTTGGCTAGGACTGGTTTTGGTCTGTCAAGTGATACGGGTGTGCAAAACAAGTCAGTCAATGTAAAGAAGGAATTTAAGGTACCAACTGCAGCTGGTCTCCTTACTGAAGCCAAGCCAGGTATTTCTCGTTGTGTTTTTTGTGATGGGAATCACTATCCTCAAGATAGTCGCAAAGCTAATATGACCTTGGAAAAACGTCGGGAAATTGTGCAGTCAAAGGGAGCGTGCTTCTGTTGTCTGAGACTGAATCACTTGGCAAATAGATGCAAAAATCGGCCCAAATGTTCGACGTGTGGAAAATCTTATTTTTCTATTATGTGACGGGGATTAGTCTCTTCAGATAAGGTTAATATTGTTAAGCCTCCTGAGGAGTCAGCAACTAATGTTCAGAAGGCTGAAGCATTGGCTAGCCTTGCTCAGAGAGGTGTTTGCAATGTACTCATGCAAACACTTGTTGTCCAAGTATGTAATAGGAAAAGTTACATCAAGAATGGTGAGAGCACTAATCGACACCGCTTCTCAAAGATCATAATATGATCTTATTATGTCTTGACGTCATTGGCTAGTGAAATGGGTTACATTTCTAAAGATAGAGAACCCATTCAACATTCATTGTTTGGCGGAAATAATACAGGTGTGATTGAACATGTCATGTGTTTACTGTATTGTTATCTAGCATTGAGGATAGTTATCGTTGTAATTTTGATGCTCTGAATCAAGACAAAATTTGTGGATTAATTTCTCCTGTTGTTCAACATTTCCTTATGACATCAGGTTGAGTGACGTCAGTGCTCCAGCTCCCATAGAAATATTGATTGGCGCAGATAAAGCTGGAAAGCTATATACTGGCAAGAAACAAGCACTCAGTTCAGGTTTAGTAGCTTTTGAAACCAAGCTTGGTTGGACCTTGATGGGAAAGGTGCCAGAACAGACATCATCATCGGAGAATCTTGCCATGGTTGTAACCTCCATGTTGACTAGAGAGGCTTCTCTGACGGAACTCTGGACTCCTGATACTCTAGGTATTATGGATCCCATGGAACAGCAGTCAAAGGCAGAAGTTGAAGGCATTTTTTGGAAACTGTCAAGGTGAACAAAGAAGGACGATTTCAGGTGCATCTACCATGGCTAGCTGATCCTCCAGTTCTCCCAGACAACTATGAGTTAGCGGTTAATAGGACACGCTCCACAGTCAAGAGGCTTTGCAAAGAAGGATATTATGAAGCATATCAGCAAGTACTGAATGAATGGTTACAGGAGGATGTAATTGAGGATGTGCCAACCAATGATCTGCGCATGCCATGTCATTATTTGCCTCATCGCCATGTTGTTAATGCTAATAGTACAACACCTATCCGTTCAGTATTTGACGCATCGGCTCGAGCCAACAGGTGCCCCAGCCTTTATCAATGCCTTGAAAAGGGACCTAATCTAATTGAAAAAATCCCTTCAGTAATGTCTTGATTTCGTCTCAAGCAAGTTGGAGTGGTTGGTGATATTCGAAGAGCATTTTTAACGAGGACCTGGAATGCGATGTGAATAGCTAGGTATAAGTAACTCTAATAACCTCACCTATTGAAGCAGGGTTGGTACTGTTTTAAACATTTGCTTCAAACATTTGTTTTAAACAGTGTTTTAAACACATTTTTGGAAAAAGGGGTGTTTTAAAACATTTGTTATAAATTGTGTTTAAAACATTGTTTAATACTGTTTTAAACATCGTGAGTTGTTTCTTTAAACATCGTGAGTGGACCTGTAGGAGGAAAATGACCTCATGAGAAATGAGCAACAAAAAACATAATAGGTATAATAGATTTCCATCGCCGTTCGCCAGTAATCAGAATGACCAGTTAGATACCTACCAGCTACCACCAGCCTGGAACTACTCGGAAGTAGAAATGAACTTGGGTTTGTTCCTTTGCTCGAACTTCTATTGTTCCGGAGAAATTTACTAATGTGTCATTTTTTCATTTGAATGGTGAATTCGCTATAAATCCACCTCTCCATTCTGCGAAAGTCAATGCATTACGTACTCTCCTGAATATTGTTTCTTGTTGCTACTTCCTATTCCTACCTACTATTCGGAATAGGAATAGTCTATTCCTAATCATTTCTATGAAATTCATAGTCATTTTTACTATGAATCTCCCTCTTCTTCATTTGGTTGAGAATACTGGATCTTCCCCTGGGGCCCTGACTCAGGGCCCCTGAGGAATCCAGTTGCGTTTTGTCTGCTGTTCTGTAAATAGCTAGGTACCATGTCTTCGGCTTGTGGGAGGAAGAAAGATCGTGTGTGGGACAATTTTGAGGAGGTACCACCTTCGGGAACCGGTCCGAAATTCACGCGAGTGAAGTGTCGCAATTGCGGAGTGGAGCTTGTGGGGTTGATAGCCCGAATGAAAAAACACATTGAAAAATGTGTGGACCACTTCGGCCCGTCGACGAGTCAACAAAACAGCGAAGTCGTCCCCAAAAAGCCCAAATTGCACACTCTGGATAACTTTGTTGTGACGTTAACGGCATCTCAGAAGGAGGTAATTGATCGTCGTGTAGCTCAATTTGTGTTTGCAACTAACACACCATTCAACACGGTTGAGCATGCTTCCTTCAAAAAAATGCTGTCAGCCTGCATGCCTGGTTATAATCCTCCGAGCCGACATCAAATATCTGGAAAATTCCTCGACCAGGAATTCGAGGAATACAAAAAAAAATCCAAAGGCTACTGTGAATGGGAAAAACGTCACGTGAAAGTGAAATTTCGGGCAACACAAACACCATTCAAGGCCTTCCTTTTCAGTGAACACACCGCTAGTGTGCCCCCAAACACATGGTGGAAGGCACTTGGGAATAAAATTTCTGAAGAAACCATGTCACTGGCCCAACAACTTTTCACCGCCACCGCGTCGTCAGCAGGCATCGAACGGCTGTTCCCCACATTCGGAGTGGTTCATTCAAAACTGCGGAATAGACTGGGGGTAGACAAAGCTGGGAAGCTTGTGGCCGTGCTGAAACATCTGAATTCTAGAGCATAACTTGTGTACCTATACGTGTTTTTTTTTTTTGCTTTACTTGTAAATTGTGATCGGGGTTTCTCAAAATTAATTTTCATTTCAACAAATTACAGAATAATATTATACCATATTATGGTTTAAAAAGAAAAAAATCGGATGGTTTCTTTCTCAGCCCTGTTACCTAAAGCGTTTGTGCCAAGCTTTTGTATACACACAAGCTGCCATATTGCTTGACTGCTTGATGAGCGATCTTTAAAAACTTGTGTTTAAAACAATGTTTAAAACAGTTTTAAACAGCCTAAAAAAAACCTTTGTCTCACAGAGGAAAAAAACGTTTTAAACTATTAAAATAAAAAAAACTGTTTTTTTTTATTTAAACGAAAAAAACTGTTTTTTTTCCAACCTTGTATTGAAGGCAGGGAGTAGAGGAGGGACTGACACGGAGGTAACTCCACTTATCTAATATCCCTCCAATGTGCTTCTTGCTTCCACCGTTTCTCGAGATGTTCAATGGCTAGTGATGTATCCCCCAGCACAGTGAATCATAGGGACGCATGTCTGGCCTTGGGCACCCTGTTCTGTACAATTGTCTGTTACCTGTACAATTACCTGTTCTGTACAATTGTCTATACAGTCAGTTTTTGTTCCAGCATACATGGATCTGCCATTGTTGAGCTACACGGAAGACAGACCTAAAAGGGACACAAAGAATCAGAAGAAAACTGCGAGCAAGACCAAATCAACATCCATGACCAAAGAGAAACCTACGCAGCAGACAAATAAAAATAAAGGGTAGGTCAACAATAATGATTAATTAGGGTCAAATGTCAAGTATAGGGGAATAAAAGGTGCGATAAATCATATCCCTTTATGGAAGCTATTAGAGGAATCGGGGAAGAAAGTAGTTAAAGACAAAATCGTATATCCTTAGTGGCTGCTTTATTTAAGCATGCTAGAGAAGGCTACTACTCTTCTTCATTCAGTAGGAACATAATTTCAACAATGTAAGACAGCCTACATTTCTACGTTCGTCAAACGATTTGACTCTTTTATTCTCAACTTTCACAGTTAGACTCACTTCCTGCTCCCCACGATTCTAGAATAAGCTACTCTTGGTTGGTTATCCTTCATAATGAACCATTGGAATCGCCGAAGAAAAATATTACCCCTCCCCAAAATTTGGGGGTTTACGTTTCACTAACCCCACAATGATCTTCGAAGGGAAGGGGTTCAAAACGAATTTGGAAATTTTGAAAAATTCATAGGTATCTCGAAAAATTCAAATGGACCGGTATATTGGTTTATTATCTTCGATAATGAACCATTGGAATCGCCCAAAGAAAAATTTTTTTTAACCCCCCCTCAAAATTTGTTGGTTTACGTTTCAAGATACGTAGATTCAGAAAATCGAATAAAAAAAAATCCGTCCGTCCGCCGTACGCCGTCCGCCGTACGCCGTCCGCGCCACTTTGCCCAGTTAGCGTTGAGTTAAAATTACGAAATTTTTTTTATGGGTTTCGACCAACCCCACAATGGTCCTCGAAACTTTTCAGAACCCTTGGTCAAGGGGAAGGGGTTCAAAAAAAATTTTGAAAATTTGAAAATCTCATATCTCGAAAAATTCATATAGAACGGTATGTTTTTTATTTCATATTTAGATAGAGTTTGTTCCGTAGAATTTTTTAAGACCATCCGCAGCTTTGTAGGACCAGCCGTTCGTTCACAATGACGGCTCAAAGATTGTGCCTCACAACACGATCGTGACTCAAACTGTTGAAATACAGGTCCATTTTCATACTAACAAGCTCTTTGGAACATCATATGGCTTAAGTGATGTCGAGTTTGTTGTTCTGAGGTGCGTTTCGTGCTACTGAAATGAAGGTAATTTCGAATGTTTGTTGGTAGGTACTTCTTTTATAGAAAAATTATTACCGACGTAGTATTAAAAACCCCAGAATTATATCGTATTAATTAATCATAATTAATAATAATAATACTATTAATAATAAATACGAATGATTAATACCTAACAATAAATTATAATAATTTTCACTAGGTACTTGATAAAATTGTTAATAATTAGTGATAATTGATAATAATAATTAATCTAACATTTAGGATATAGACATTCAGACCTAGTGATCTAGACAGAAGGGTGATCTGTACAAAGAAGATAATGAACCGTTGTGTCAAGAATTTGCAGAGTTTTTAGTTCTATACTGCTCTCCTCAGCCTGACCAATCTTATTCCGCCCGACCTCCCTCGTCATGAATCGGTAGCAGCCTTTAGATCCATCACTGGCCATGACTACCTGAACTCTCACCTCCACAGACTCCGGATGAGGGATGACCCGTCCTGCTCTCTATGCAGCACATCCGAGCCCATGACCTCTACTCACCTTTCTGACTGTCCACAACTCGAGGACATACGTTTTGCTTTTACTGCTGACGACACCAACTGGTCGAAAAATGCAAAATTATATTGGGCTGCCAGAAGTCAACTAATGGCTCAAGAGCCGTGACTGATCGGCGTAGGGTAAAAGAAAAAAAAAAGTTTTAGTTCACCTTCAATTAGTGTTTATTTTTTAGACCATCCACAGCTTCGTACGACCAGCCGTTTGTTCACAGTGAGGGCCGATATGAACTTGTGAGCACGATCATGAATCAAACGGTTGAAATACAGGCCAATGTTCATACTGAGGAACAGCTGTTTGGAACATCACATGGTTTTTGGGATGTAGATTCTTTTGATCTGAGGTACTTTTCGTCATTTCGAATGTTTGTTGATGGGTAATTAGGTACTTCCTCTATGAAAAAATTATTGCCGACGTAGGTAGGTGGAACTAAAAACCCCAGAATTATATTAGAAGTACATTTTATTGTGATTAAGTCATCATCTCTTTCATTCAGTTTCTGCACAAAGAAGATAATGAACCGGTGTGACAACAATTGCAGAGATTTCAGATATCTTGTCAATTAGTAATAATTAATATAAATGATTAGTAACTAACAATAATTAATAATCATTGGGTTTGTCATCGTAGTCGAAATCGTCTATAACGATAATATTTACAAATTAGTACATTCGGAAAAATATTAGTACATTATAACTGGTGTCGTTATAGGCAATTTCTACTGAGTACATAATATGTACTTATTATTATACGTATTGATAAATTTGATATGACCGTATGAATCAATGTATTAATCTTGTATCCTATCGTGGCTCCTCTATTTTATTTCATTTTTGTAAACATAAACTGAACATAAACATCACACCACCTGATATGAGAATGATACTAATTTAATATGCCTTCAGAAATACAAGTGTATGGGACCACCAGAAGAGTATATCGTATAAATTGGGTAACTAATACTTTTCAGGGAACGAACCAAACGAGATTCTCTTTCTCAAGACCTCTTGGCGCTGATCAGGTACATGGAAGCTGAAAAGGCGAGCAAAGAACAATACCCTGACCTAAGGTACATAATGGCCAAACCAATTGATAAACAACTCATAATTATTGTCAACTGGTGAAACCCTCCAGAACCGGTTACGTATTTTCCATCGCCTTTTGAGTGTTCAGAGTGATGTTACCTGGACATGTAATACGTGGTTGATGGTATAATATGGAATTAAACGAATTCTATGTGGAAACCGTGGGCTATTTGCGACACTATCTTAAAGAACGATAAGTTAATCAGAACAGCTCATTTGTGAATATCAACAAGTATTCACGACCTTATGTTTCCGTATTTTACTGGAGCTTATAAGTGTGTATCTTTGACTCCAGGGACTATGTGAGGTACTACCCCGGAGATGTCGGAGCAAGAGAGGACTTCAACGACCTTCTGGAGCCAATGGATGACGAAGGTACATTAACAATGTCGTATAATTAAATACGTGCGTTTTGACCTCTAAATTAACGTTTGGAATAATTGATCGGCTGACCCTTCTAGATTGTGGGTTACTTCGAGAGGTATTGGACTAATATGTTTTACTCTCGGTACAGGCCAGTGGTACGATCCTCCACTTCCGCCGTCTCATATCCCCAGAGAGAGAGAGCCGCTTTGGGTGGGACCACCACCACACAAGAGGTTTATGGTTTCCAAACGACGATATGTGAGAACCTCATAAACAGTTATTTATTTATTTATATGAATAACAGTAACTATCTTCCATTTATTTAGCAAACCAATTTTCAACGGCAGCTCCTCAATTGTTTCATTTGTAGCGACACTACAACCACATGTACATATGTTGAATTTCAACTCCCTGTTAATTTTTACCCAGCAATTAGGCACGACAAAAAGATTTATTAAAAAGAAAGTATTCTTGGTGTTCAAACGTTCTCGTCTTCATTGTTATTTAAAACTACAAAACGTAGGTATATAAGTACCTACAAATTGGTGACCCCGACGTGATTACCCACAATGAACGTGCAACTCAGAGAACCTGAAGCAACAGCCTCTGGGGACAATCCCAGCTCTGTAAGGAGATCGGACAACACCCGATCCATAACGTTTGCTGCACCGCCGTTTTGGAAGCACAATGTACCAATTTGGTTCAGCCAGTGCGAAGCCCAATTCCGCGTTAAGAACATTACCAGCGATCAAGACCGGTACGATTGCATCCTCAGCGCAATCGACTCCAGTGTCCTTGCGTGTCAGCGACCTCGTACTTCAGCCACCTGACGTGGACAAGTATGAGACACTCAAGACCCGCCTTGTAGAATGCTTCTCCGATTCCGAGGACCAGCAGCTGCAACGTCTGTTGAGAGGAACGACGCTAGGGGATCGGCGCCCGAGCCAGCTCCTACGAGAAATGAAGGAATTGGCAAAAGGTAAGATGAGCGAAACAATTCTGAAAACACTCTGGCTTCAGCAATTACCTTCCAACGTTCGCGCTATTTTGTCAGTAAGCTCAGATCCTGCACTATCAGCTCTAGTACCGTTAGCTGACAAGATAATTGAAGTCACAGGTACGAAAACCGAGTGTGAAGCACTTGACACAACACACTCCAGCACACCAACAAACACTGATACCCAATATCAGGACCTCGTTTTGAAGATCGACGCACTGACACGCAAATTCGACACACTCAACACGTCTAGGCAAAATTATCGCACGCGTTCGCTTTCACGACCTCGCAGCAAAACACCAAATCAGCATAAGTCCAACAACAATTTTCACAATCCCAATAATGCTGTATGTAGATACCACGCCCGCTTTGGAGCCCAAGCCCGTCGCTGCGATCCTCCCTGCTCGTTCACCCAGAGGAAGCCAGCGGAAAACCAGTAGGCCAGACGCTCGACGCGGCAGACGCTACTGGCCAAACTACTAGCCGCCTATTCATCCACGACAACACCACAAAATATCAATTCCTTGTCGACTCAGGTGCAGACGTAAGTGTTGTACCTCCTTTACAGGCAGACAGGAAGAATACGTCGTCGTACAAATTATTTGCAGCAAATGGGACTGTCATCAAAACCCACGGCTTATCATTACTTTCAGTTGATTTAGGACTTCACCGAACTTTTCATTGGCCATTTATCATTGCAGATGTTTCAAAGCCAATAATTGGCGCAGACTTCTTAGCTCACTATGGTCTACTAGTTGACTTGAAAGGTAGATGCCTCCGTGATTCTTTCACATCTCTCTCAACTACAGGTCAACTTCGCCATACCAGTTCACCAACAATCACAACCATTGGTTCCAATTCTCGTTATCACTCACTTCTGGCCGAATTTAAGGACATCACTCGCCCATCATTCACTGCTGTCACACCTAAACACAACGTTGTCCACCACATTCAAACTACTGGCCCTCCTATACACTCTACATTTCGACGACTTGATGCCGCAAAATATGCCATCGCCAAAAAGGAATTTGACTACATGGTGGCCCAAGGAATTTGTCGCCCGTCGAAAAGCCCGTGGGCCAGCCCATTACATATGGTTCCCAAGAAAACTGGCGATTGGAGGCCATGTGGTGACTATCGAGCCCTCAATAAAATTACTGTTCCAGATCGCTATCCATTACCTAACATTCTGGATATGACACACGACCTTCACGGCAAGACAATATTCTCCAAAATTGACCTCCTAAAAGCATACCACCAAATTCCCATGGCTCCGGAAGATATACAAAAAACAGCAATTATCACCCCTTTCGGACTTTTTGAATTCCCTCAGATGACTTTTGGACTATGTAATGCAGCTCAAAATTTTCAAAGATTTGTGAATGAGTTGACACACGGCTTACAAAACGTCCATACATACATTGACGACTGCCTGATAGCTAGTGCATCTGAGGATGAGCACCTAACAGATCTCAGGGCACTTTTTGAACGTTTTAGAGAGTTTGGCATTGTGATCAATCCCGCTAAATGTGAGCTTGGAAAACCCGAAATGGAGTTTTTAGGCCACCTCGTATGTGTAGAGGGCATCAAACCTCTCCCAAAAAGAGTAGAAGCCATTCAAAATTGTGAACCACCCAAAGATGTCCTCAGCTTGCGGCGATTCCTTGGGATGTATAACTTTTATAGGCGATTCGTTCCAAGGGCAGCGGACCATCTTGCAATGCTCAACGACTTCCTCAAGGGACATCCTGGCAAGCAAAACTTCCCCATTTCTTGGTCCGCTGAGGCTCGCAAAGCATTTGACTATTGCAAACAAGAGCTACCCACAGCTACCCTGCTAGCCCACCCACGACCGGACGCCCCTTTAGCTATTATGGTTGACGCTTCTGAAGTCGCAATTGGAGGCAGCGTACAGCAAAAGGTCAACGCCTCGTGGCAACCTCTCAGTTTTTATTCACGGAAACTTACACCAGCACAAAAAACGTACAGTACCTACGATAGAGAGCTACTTGCCGCTTACGATTGCGTCAAGTACTTCCGACACCTCGTGGAAGGTAGGGTTTTCACCCTTTATACGGACCACAAGCCTCTCACTTTCGCGTTCCACCAGAAAAGTGATAAAGCTACTCCCCGTCAGGCTAGGCATCTCAGCTACTTAGGGCAATTTACTACCGACATCCAGCACATAGCTGGAAAGGATAATGTAGTTGCCGATTTTCTCTCCCGTGTCGAAGCTGTTGACTCCACGCCTTTTGATTATACGAGACTGGCCGCCGAGCAGAGGAAAGAAGACCTGCCAACAGACACTTCATTGCAGTGGAAGCAGGTACGAATGGTAGGGTCGGATACCTCCGTTTACTGTGACGTTTCAACCAAATTCATTCGCCCATACATTCCCCCATTATTCCGTCGCCAAGCATTTGCCACTGTTCACAATTTATCACACCCCGGAAACCGTTCAACTTACAAAGCACTCAGCCAACGCTTTATATGGCCCTCCATGGCAAAGGACTGCAAGGACTGGGTACAAGGATGCACGGACTGCCAGCGCAACAAAGTACAAAGGCACACACACAGTATCCTAGGCCAATTTCAACCCCCTCGAGATCGATTCGCCCACGTCCACATCGACATTGTCGGTCCTCTGGTCACATCCCATGGCTACTCCTACCTACTAACATGCATTGACCGTTTCACCAGATGGCCCGAGGTTATTCCCCTGGAAGATTCTAGAGCCGAAACAGTCGCCCTCGCATTTTGCTCGCACTGGGTGAGTAGATTTGGCGTGCCAAGCACAATTACATCTGACAGAGGTCGCCAGTTCGAAGGACATTTGTTCCAACAGCTCTCCTCTATGCTTGGCATTACACACAATTTTACCTCCTCCTACAATCCCAAGGCCAATGGAATGGTGGAACGCTTGCACCGTCAGTTGAAAGCTGCTATTCGCTGTCACAACACAAGTCACTGGATTGAGGTACTACCCTTCGTCTTGCTGGGGATCCGGTCCTCCTTCAAAGAGGACTTGAAGGCCACAGCTGCGGAACTTGTATACGGTACAACCCTCAGACTCCCAGGAGAGTTCTTCGAGGCATGCTCTAGCGCGCAACCGACACACGAGTTCGTCAATAACATCCGCCAAGCGATGGGGGCCTTGAAGGCAGAACCCGTCTGCAGACACGGACAACAGGCAGTTTTCGTGCACCCAGAACTCCGAACGGCCACGCACGTTTTCCTACGCAATGATGGGATACGAAAATCGTTGCAACCTCCCTACGACGGTCCATATGCAGTGGTATCTCGAAAAGATAAAACTTTCGTCATAAGGATAAAAGGGAAAGAGGAATCCGTGACAATCGACCGACTCAAGCCAGCATTCGTAGACCAAGAGGTTACGGAACCGCTGAACAGTACCCCCGTTACCCTTACGGCAGCACTACCCGGAACTGGGGTACCACAGTCCGGCGACAACGGCAGCAGGCATACATCCGCGCCACAGCCAACTTGTCTCACCACACCGTTGCAACCTTCTGATGGTCAAAGGCGCACAAGATCGGGTCGAGTTGTTCATTTCCCAAGCAAATACGCGGATTTCGTGGTAAACCACTGAGGAGGGGAGTCCTTGTAGCGACACTACAACCACATGTACATATGTTGAATTTCAACTCCCTGTTAATTTTTACCCAGCAATTAGGCACGACAAAAAGATTTATTAAAAAGAAAGTATTCTTGGTGTTCAAACGTTCTCGTCTTCATTGTTATCTATAACTACAAAACGTAGGTATATAAGTACCTACACATTTTCCCAGGGATTTTTCTTTGTAATCTGCCAATTTCATTGAGATAACTAATTAAACCTTATGGTATCTATAAAATGAAATGATTAGGTTAAAATGATATAAATACTCGTATTAGTATTATACGGTTATAGCCATGGTTGTAGGCAGAGAATCTTAGAGAATACCTTCCTACTCCCATTGATTCTCCCATGGTCCTAGCATATCTGCATACCTAACCGAAGCGCTTCTCCATTTCTCACTTCAGTCTGACAGGTGACACTTCATTTTAAAGACATTTTAACACTGAACACGATGGTGAAGTCAGAATTGCGATATCTTATTCCGTTCTCAAACTGGATCACTTTGAAGTTGAAGAAACTTGGTTGTTACTTGAAATGTTCTTCACGGTTCACAATTCTGACTTCACCATCGTGTTCAGCGTTGCAAGATCTATAAACTGAGGTGTTATTCGACAAAAATAGAGACAAAATTTGTTACGTATCCAATAATCTTCTGGTATTCAAACCTATTGCAGAGTGTTATTCTGTTTAACAGTAGAAGATGGTACTGAAATGTCAGAAAATGGAAAGTTGTATTTTAGTATTAAACTCTGAACGACGACAATAATAGAACTGGGGAATTTTGGTCAAAATCACATGATGTTGTAACACATGGGTTTCCAACGAGTATATCATCCAAGCTAGTGTAGAGGTCCAGTTGCTCAACTCTCAATACTCCCACTGCAGCTGGACTGGAACTCTTCTTTCTTGATGAGATTCAAATCCTGCCTTCACGCAAGGTAGCTTAGTCGTTCCAAAGGTTTCGTCATAATATCAGCAATTTGGCGTTTGGATTCCACATACTGAAGAGTAAATAGCTTCTGTTCAAGTTTCTCCCGAATGAAGTGATACGAAACATCAATGTGCTTAGTTCTTTTATGAAATTCCGGATTTTTGATCAAGCGAATGGCACTCTGATTATCCACGAACAGCGTAGCATTTCCTTCCTCTCCAGTGAGCTCTGTTAGTAGTCTTTTCACCCAGGTCAACTCCCGAACACCAAGACTTGCAGCTATATATTCTGATTCGCTCTCTGTTTCTGTGACGACCAAATAATGGGTCCGTTCCCCAACTTCACTACTAAACCAGATGTTGACCTACGAGTTACTCCATCTCCAGCATAATCCGCATCCGTGTACACATATATCTCTGGTTTTGGTTGTGACTGATATTTCAGACCCAGGGTCTTCGTTCCTTTCAAATATCTAAATATACGTTTCACATGATTCCAGTGGGAGACCATTGGATTTGTTACATGCTGACTGGCGTGGTTGACGGCAAACCCTATGTCAGATCTTGTTGCAATCGCTAGGTATAGTAAGCTTCCAATCGCTTCCCTGTATGGTACTCCCACTGCCTCCACGCAATCGTCATTGGGCTTTAGTACAGTTTTATCTGCTGGAGTTGATACTGGCTTACATTCGTCCATACAAAATTTTTTCAATACTTTGCTAGTGTACTCTGTTTGTGTGAGCATAATTGAGCCGTCTACATGTCGTTGTATTTCTAGGCCCAGATACACACCTTCGTGTATATCAGAAGTAGTTATTTCAAACTCGGTTTTCAGAAATTCCAATATTATTCTACAGTCATAATTTTTTGTCGCTACTAGTCCATCATCTACAAATATAGTAATTATTATCTTAGTTTCTCCATCAATTCTCATGAACACACAGCTGTCAGCTTCAGATACTTTCAAGTCAAACGTCTTTAGAAACTGAGCGAATCGCTGGTTCCAACATCGTGGAGCCTGTTTCAGTCCATATAAGCTTCTGACAAGCCGACATACCCGATTCGTCCCATCCAGAAAACCTTTTGGTTGTTTCATGAAAATTTCCTCCTCCAAGTACCCATACAGGAATGCCGTCTTAACATCAAACTGAACTAGATCCATATTTTCGGCAGCTGCCAAAGCCAAAACAGTTCGCACAGATTCATACCTCACAACAGGACTGAATGTTTCATGGTAGTCTTCCCCATAACTTTGTGAGAACCCTCGGGCAACTAGCCTGGCTTTGTACCGACCGCTGGGCTGCTTAATCCTGAACACCCACTTATTGTCTACTACTGACCTTCCTGGAGGCAATTCTACGAGTTCCCAGGTTCCATTTTTATGCAGGGAGTCTAGCTCTTCCTTCATTGCTTGCTTCCATTTGTCAGCATCAGGGCTCTTCACATCCTCCTCATAACTCTGGGGTTCTGAATTGACTGCCATAGCGGTGCAGCACGTGAACTGTTTGGCTGGCTTGCGTTCTCTCAATTTGTAAAAAGATTTAGCCTGCCCCATCCTGTTGGTATCTTCAGACGAAACAGCTATTGGACGTGGTAAAATTTCATTACAGGACAATTGTTGTACGGCTATAGGAACTTGAATTGCCTCATTACTTGAAGGTTGTTCTATGGGAGTTTTGGGATGATCTATGAGGGCTTTGGGATTAACTATTGCAGATGGTAGAGCAGTTTCGGAACCTTCAACTTGAGAATCAATGTCTATACTGACAACGCAACTATCAACACTGCTACTTCCCCGATACACCTGGTCCTCTAAGAAAATTACATCCCTACTGAATTCAAATTTATTTTGTAGAGGATAATAAATTTTGTATCCTTTCACACAGCTATCATACCCGACAAAAATGCCTTCTTTACTTTTGGGGTCGAATTTGCTTCTCTTTTGTTTTGGTATGTGTGCGAATACTCTAGATCCAAACACCCTCAAATGACTGATCCCACAATCATTATTGTGCCAAAGTTCAAACGGCGTTTTGCCTTGCACAGAACTTGTCCCAGTCAGGTTAAGAACATATGCTGCAGTGTTCACTGCTTCAGCCCAAAGGCGTTTTTCCAAGTTTTTTTCATGCAGCATACTCCTAGCTTCTTCAACAATGGTCCTGTTATCCCGCTCAGCTGAACCATTTTGTTCGGGATTGTAGGGGACAGTTCGTTGGTGAATGATACCTCTACATTCCAACATTGTTTTAATGGCATTATTACAAAACTCAAGTCCATTGTCTGTCCTGAGAACTTTTATATCATGCCCTAAAGTATTTTTAGTGAGTTTCAAGAATGTCTCGAGCTTGTTATGCACCTCACTTTTGTGTGCTATAAAATAGACTGTTCTAAAATGCGAGTAGTCATCTTTAAACAACAGAAAGTATCTTGATCCTCCGACTGAATTGCACTCCATGGGACCTGCTAGGTCTGCATGAATCAGATCACCTGGACCAGAGGAAATAGTTTCGCTACTTCTAAACGGTGTCCTGTGTTGTTTTCCTAAGATGCACCCTTCACATTTTGGATTACCTTGAATATTCTTGACCTTGATGTTCTTACGTTCCAGAATTTTCTTGCAATGCTCGACATTTTGATGCGCTAGCCTGCAGTGCCACAGGTATATTGACTCTACGATGCAGGCATGATGACTGGGCTCCAGAACTTTGAACTCCATTTTATAGAGCCTACCTTTCCGAAAACCAGTGGCGATTTCATTTCCTTGGTGATCTGAAAGAGCACATTTATTACCACTCATAAACAAATCCATTCCCTTTTCCATTGCAGCTGAGACAGAGAACAAATTTTTTTTCAAGTCTGGAATGTACAAAACATTTTTCAGATACCTTGCGGTCCACGCCCCCCCTCCAAAAACCATGACGTTTATGTCACCTGTGCCTGTTGCATGAATGCTTGACCCATCTCCAATCTTGACTGGAACCGGTTGAAGGGACTCAAAATTCGAAAACCATTCTCGAATGAAGCACATGTGATCAGTAGCCCCAGAATCTAAATACCACTCACAGTCTGCAATGGCCTCATCAGAAACATTAATCAACGCCATGTTACTGGCTCGCGACTCATTTAGAGCAGCAAGTTTGTTCTGTAACTTCCTGCAATCTCGCTTAAAGTGTACGCTACAGGCCGGTGTTCCGGTCTGTTTACGTACACTTAGAAGCTGACTACAGCTTCCGAAAATTGAATTAGTGGACTGTATGTATTTTCTTTATAAATGGTTTGCGGTGCAAATATAGTAGGAAAGACTCACCTCCTGACGGCTTCTGCTCGTACAACCAGGCCTGGCGTTGATGGTGCTGCTGACAGGAGGACAATTCACACCGCAAACTGAGATTAGTATTAATTTAGTTTTTCAGCGGAAAAGACAATAACCGAACTGACCGATCTACCAGAATTTGTTTCACAATGTATTTGGAAGTTCCGAGAATAGGAAAAAAAATATAACGAATCGCAAGGGCGGAAGGTTCACGCAAGGGAAGACTCAGATTCACGACTGAGTTGGCGACTTATCAGAGGCAGCAAACTAACACAAACCTCTCCCTAGAGTGCGCCACATTATGGATCCCATTAGGGGATTATTGTTTTGTTATTTCTTCTTTTTTTTTAATGTTTTTAGCAACGGCGCTAACAAAAGTGTCCTGGCTTTTTACAATACCCACACACTAAGTCCTTAATTTTGTGCTGTTGACTGTTGCGCTGAGCTGCTAATGCTACATTATCTTGCTTTCCTAAAATTCGTTTTTCCTCGTTAAGAAGTCGAGCAGTGAGATTTCCTAGATTTCTGTTAGCTGCTGTTTCTGACTCCCAGGCACTAAAAAAATGGTCAAACGTGGAAGGCAATGTTGTCAGTATTTTGGTCATCAGCATGTTTTCTGAGAGCGGTTCCCCTAATGTACGCATTTGGTTTGCTATGCTCTCCAACTTTGAGATATGCGTAGATATGTTATCTTCAGGATTTTTTTCGTACTTAAAGAACCTTTCTTGTGCGCTGAACAGATTGTTTCCTGACCTATGTTCGAAAACAGACAACAATTTGTCCCACATCTCTTTGGCTGTTTGACAGGACATGATGAGCACAGTCACATTGTCACTTACAGTTGTTACAATGAGCTTACGGACTTTGGCGTCTGCCTTCTTCCATTCCTTCAGTACTCTGTTGAAATCTTCAACTGCCGCTTCATCAGCCCCTGCAGCTAAAACGGGTTTTTGCGACTCACCATTTATCAAACTAAGCATGTCGTCCGCTTCAAGAAGAGTTTGAATCTTGAACTTCCATATTGCAAACCCATCTTCACCTCGAAGTTTCTCAATCGTGGTCGTAACTCTGTCTTCTGACATGTTCTCTGGGCCCATAACCTATTGCAGAGTGTTATTCTGTTTAACAGTAGAAGATGGTACTGAAATGTCAGAAAATGGAAAGTTGTATTTTAGTATTAAACTCTGAACGACGACAATAATAGAACTGGGGAATTTTGGTCAAAATCACATGATGTTGTAACACATGGGTTTCCAACGAGTATATCATCCAAGCTAGTGTAGAGGTCCAGTTGCTCAACTCTCAATATTTTTTATTCCTCCCCCCCCCCCCCTTAACAGCAAATTTTACTTTGCGTAAAACTACTCATGTTATACTTATTCGTACGAATATCTACTGCTTCGGAAATTTGCTCATACGATCATGTTGCATGATTCAAACTTTTTTTTTCTTTACTCGCAATCTAGTTTTGATCTTATTCTTAGGTTCATAATATTCATAATATTCGATTACCAATATTAAATTACCTATCAGCAATAATTTTATTTTTCAGGACGATTCTCCTCTGTATGGCCAAGACATGCTATACAACTATTTGGATGGAGCGCCGGCTCGTAGGCGATTTTTAATTTAAACCACGTAAGTACGAATTTCTTAGATATAGCTAACTGTAATTGAATTAATGTTTTTTGTTTTGTTTTTTGTTAGTAGAAAAGTTTATTGTAATGTGTCATTTACATCATAGTTTTGAGGAACTATTTATCAAAGGAGGGTAAGTCCCCTCGTGTAACGTGTTGCGGGTTACTGTCCACTGACAGCCCCCACTAATAATATATATTATGTAACAATGTAACTTAGCTGTAATAAATTATGTAACCTAGATTTGATAAATTATATAACAATGATTATAACAGTACATGGATGGGCGAAAGTTCATAAGGTTGTCAGTACTGGTGACTTCTCAGAGTAGGTCTGGTGGTCTCTTGCGTTTCAAACGTCTGTCCGGTCTTGGAGGTGGTGGGTTGTTCGGGATATTGGCAACGCGCTGGTTTGGGTGGTTTTGCATATTTGAATGGAGTTTTTGGTAGGTCGTACTCAGGACGTTATTTACTTCAGGAATTGGCAGATCTCTATGAAGAGGAGAGTTCCTGACGTACCAAGGAGCGCCTGAAATAACTCGCATTACTCTATTCTGGAACGTTTGGATGCGCTTAATTTGGGAGTTGGATGCTGATCCCCATACCTGGCAACCGTACAACCAAATAGGGCGAAGGACCGTTAAGTAAATTAAACGTTTGAGTCTTAGTGGTATCGGTGACTTGCTGTGAAGAAGAAAATACAATTGCTGGAAGCGGTGCCTTAGTCGTTTGAGTAAATCAGTGATGTGAGCTTCCCATGTCAGTTTTGAATCAAGCTGCAGTCCAAGATATCTTAAAACCTGTTTGTGCGGTATCAGCATTTCAATTAGATGGAGAGAAGGAGATATTGTTTTCGTTTTGTATGTGAATTGCATGAGAGTGGATTTTTGAGGATTTAATTTTGTTCGCCACTGACGGCACCATATTCCCAGCCGGTTCATGAAGCCTTGCAGTTCTGCAAGCGATGCCTGGTCATTACCTGAAGAAAGTATTGCCTGGTCATCGGCAAACTGTGGTATGGTGAGGGTGGAGGAGTCAGGAAGGTCATGTGTATAGAAGATATATAGTACAGGACCGAGGACACTTCTCTGCGGTACCCCCGCTCTTACATCCCTGATTGGAGACAATGAATTGTTGACCCTAACTGCAAATGTCCTATTGTTCAGGTAGGAGTACATCAATCTGTACATGGAATGCATGTCGTACCCCGGGGCTTTCTTGGTTGGAGACCGAGAAATGGCATTTCGTACCTGACCAGGGGTAAAGTGGACATTGAATGGCGTTAACTGTAATGGTTCCTCCAATCTGGTTTGAATCTCCTCATTGAACTGCATAATATTATCATGTGGTGGATTGGGTGTGAATTGTTCACTTAGCATGTTTGAAAAGAGTTGGGATTTTTCGGTTGATGTACAGTGAAATATATTTCCATTCTTCAAAGGTGGGATCCCAGTTGTTTCTTTGGTTAGATACCTAGTTTTCCTCCATAGGCTACCATCACAAGTGTCAAAAGATAGAAGTTCTGTGAGAGTAGCAGCATGGGTTTCCCTCGTGGCACGATTGTATGCAGTTTTGTCGGGAGGGTAGCGTGTGCGTTCCCATCTCAGTTTACAAGCCTGTTTAATTGAGAGCAGTTGTTGAACGGAAGGGGAAGGACTGGGATTTTTCCTCGATTTCGGGCTTAGATTAGTTGTACTAGCAAGCGTTGCGGCAGTTTGGATATTTCTGGTAAGTGTTGCCATAGCTTTGTCCACTTCCTGGGGAGTTTTCAAGGAAATTTGGAGGTTAGTAAGTTGATTGATGCTGTCTGAGTAAGTCTTCCAGTTGAACGGTTGCTTGATAAGGGTCATAACTTGGTGTTTAGGAGGACAACTGCTAATTTCAATGACTACTGGACGATGGTCAGAAGACAAATCATCTACGACCCGTGGGGCGGCACATAGGTGGGAGGCATGTTTACCGATGAAAAAGTTCAGTACATCAGGTGTGTGGCGGTTGTTATCAGGATAATACGTTGGTTGCACAGGAAATATGGGCTCAAGAGACAACCTGTGGACTATGTCGTTGAGGATAATCCCTCTCGGATTAGACAGATTGGATCCCCATCGTCGGTGCTTACGATTGAAGTCGCCTCCTATGATGAAATATGTGCTCATCTCATGGAAGAGACCTTGGAAGTCTGCACGGTTTATTCGATTTCTTGGGGCAGAGTAGAAAGAGCCTATCTGGTACCGATGATCTTGAATGGTAATCATGATTCTGGTAACTTGCATGTTCTCTTCAATTATGGGAAGGAGTTCGTCGTGTATTATATTGGTCTTGACAATTAAAGCTGATCCACCCTGGCTGGAATTACTAGAATGGTCTGCTCTATATACTTTGTAATTGGGGAGAACAAGTTTTTTATGCGTCGCCAGCTTGGTTTCCGTTAGAAGAACAATATCTAGGTCATGAGTGTTCAAGAATAACATGAGTTCATGATATTTGCCCATGACTCCACGGGCATTCCATGTGCTAAGTTTGATTGTTGACTCTGGAGAAGTAATTTTTTTGTATGAGACTAGGCATGATTTGGCTGAACATTTGAATGAGCGGCGTAAGCAGATTAAGTAAGGAATCTATTTTTTGAAGTACTTGGGTAAGTATTGATTGGTTTGTGTCATTATATTGATTTATGCGAGTTGCATCAGCATATGATCTCTCAGGTACGTGACGATTCCGAGCATGAGTAGATGGGTCATGGTACCCTTGATTCTGGTCATGGGTTTTTGTTGCATCGGCTGATTCAGCTTTAGAGGGTCTCACCGGCGATGTAATTTTTTGTATTTGTAAGTGGACTGGACATCCTTTATAATTAGCTGAATGTTGTCCGCTACAATTCACACAGGTTGGTGGTGTTGTAGTAGGTTTTGTACAGTTGGAAGTTTGGTGTAGTCCGTCGCATTTCACGCGCCTTGCTGCTCCATGGCAATAGTTTTTAGTATGACCATAGGCTTGGCAGTTTAGACATTGAAGGACATTTCTGCGCGGTTTAGGGGGCTCGACTTTGACAACTCCACCGTATAGTCGGTCTCATACATTTTTTCTACATTCGGGCTCTGCTTAAGGTCCAGAAAAATAGGAATAACGGTGTTTTCGTGACAGGATGATGCACTGGAAGCATTTGGGTAGGTTCAAATCCTTTTAGTTTCAGTTCCTCGATCATCTCATTCGAGTCGCATGTGAAATGCAAACCTCTTATCACTACACGTAGAGAGCGTTCGGTTTTTACTTGGAAACTGTAGTATTTAGCTTTTTTTTTTTTTTTTTTCATCCAAATACTTCGTTGCGACTCTGTAATCATCTATGGTTGAAAAATTAAATTTTACCTTGTTATTTCCAAGTGTGGTGTGTTTATAGTTCGTAAGGCCAAGCTCATTAAAGTTTTTAGGATCGAACTCATATTACTCACGTTTGTTATGACGATCGGTGGAGGTCGGTCAATTCTGTTGTCATATGGAGTGTTATTTACACCATTGTCACCCAGACTTTCGACGTTCATGTTCTCAAGTTGTTGTAGAGGAGTGAAAGGATTAGGGGATAAAAAATTATCCGTGACACGTAATCTTTTGATCGGTCGACCGTCAGACGATCCCAGCATTGTCTATCTATTGAGAAAACTAACGCACTTGATAAGAATCTAAACACTCACCTGACGAGGTCTCGAAGCGAACTGTTCGAATTTATATGCTGTACTACGTTTCCGATTTCCTAATGTTTCTCATGTGGAGTAGCAGGTTTACTGAGGCTGTGATGTTTTCGCCTCGTAGCGAAATGCTAGATTTAAATTTTAACAATTTTTAGAAGGTATTAAATATACTTGATTCATCGAATTTGTTCCAACCATTCTATGTTACAGATTTCAAACAAAGGAACCAAGCAACCAGTTATGATTTCTTTTTTGTGTCATCATCAAATTTAATGACTTTATCGTCGTCGTTTAATGACTTCGTCTTGTTTGGGAAGAGAACTCGCCTGGTGAGCTAAAGAAAGGATTTTTATTTAAAAAAATAAATAAATGAATAAAATAAAATATAAAAAAATAAGAGAAAGTCATGTACTTACTTATTGAACATTGAAATGGATTTTAACGGCCAAGAGAAGACATCACGTAGAGCAGATAAACATTAATATAACTCAAATATTTTATTAATTGAAAGTTGTTTCATGAAACCTACCGCCCCAGAACCTTGGTACAGAATTTTATTGTTAACGTTAGCCATGGCATATCCAGGTTAAATCGTGGTAGACGTCAACACCATATCGACAAAATACCTCCCCATAAAATGATCGGCCTCAATTCTGACAACGTATTCTTGGGGAGGTGGTGAATTGTGAATTGAGAAGTAACACATGTTTATGTCCTAATAAGTACCTACCATGTAGAACGATCGAAAGATACAAGTGGTGCCGCCCAAAATGTAGAATGGTAGAAAATGTAGAATTCCATTGTGTCCGAAAATTTACAATAGGACAGTATTTTTCGGTCAAGGGACGTGTGAAGATTACGAAAATAGCATGAGTTGATCAGTTTTTTCGTTAAGTTTGGTAGGAAATGCAATCAAAACTAGTACTTGTTCGTACTTCGCGCGCTCAAACCTTGACGTCATCGGACACCTGAAACGAGGATGGATAGTTAGTTTTAGTATCCACGATGTTTCAAGAAAAATGATCCATTCGCGTCACTCCATCTTTGCGTCACTCCAGCATTCTCTATTCTGCATTATCGCCAAGTTGTAGATCAGTATAACCTTAATCAAATCCGAAACCTATTGGAATATAACGTATTATAATAAGAAACTGATAGGTATTGAAAAAACTTACTTCAAAATGATCCTCACAGCAGTAAAGCGCAGATGTCAATGAGTGTTTTATTCCAGTCACGGCGAACCATTGCGTTCGTCTCTCCACATCCCTTGGAACAGAAATCATTATTTTGCCGTCCGCTTCTGTTGTTTCGCACTTGGGGAAGATGCACACCTTCTTCACCATTATAACGTGTAGAGAACGAAAAATGTTGAAGAAACCCAACAAGAAATCACGGATCACTCGATTTTGTACTTGATAAACAATCTGCCGAATGAAAAACACAACAACCTTCGCTGGTAGGCGCTCTGGTAACAAGGATTGAACCTTCCGCACGCCACAGGAATCCGTGCTTCATAATTTAGTATCCATAATGGTGAAGTTTTTGACGTCACACCCCGGTCACTCGCCCGCCTGTTTTTCAAACTACCAATTTTCTTTCATTTTCCTAAATTTTTGTGAACAATTTCTTGGCAAATGGACCCGATTTTCGCTAACATTAGACAAGGTACTTTGGAAAAAAAATAAATAAAAAAAATTGACTGGAATTGCCCATTCTACATTTAAGTAAAAATGACGTGTACGATTTCACATGATAACCACGATTCAACCTGGACGCCAATTGTATTGTATGGTCTAACTTCATCAACGTCACGTATTGTACGTCTGTCCTCATTTTCA
Organism: Stenodema calcarata; assembly: GCA_963920205.1. Lineage (NCBI taxonomy): Eukaryota > Metazoa > Arthropoda > Insecta > Hemiptera > Miridae > Stenodema > Stenodema calcarata. The sequence continues at coordinate 1,701,294 of OY986051.1, forward strand.
TTGCAATATGTATGTAAAAAATATATATTTATTGATATGAAAAATAACGTCCTTTGGTACCTAATGTCACTGATCTCGAATCACCGTTGTTGTGTGCGTTGAATATAAATGTGAAACCTATTTGTCTGTCTAAATGAATCTTCCATTGATCGGAAAATGTAGGTCTACCATTCTACGGGAATATGGATGTTACCTACCACAACATCGCAAAGTATTGATGTGTAAAAAAAAGAAAAAAAATCGATTAGGCCTTTTTTCTCACAAATAAACGTTTTCAGTTTGTGTTTAGCATTATTTTGACTATTGTTCCTAAATCCTTATTTCTATTAAGGCTACGTTGACAACGAAAGTACCATGTACATATTACTAGACCCACTCAATGGTCCACTCATCTTACTGGAATACGTGTTATTTTTATCAGTAGGATGGCGGGTAAAAGTAAAACATAAAAATGTCTTTAAGAATGATCGAGCTCTTGTGTATTAATATAAGAACAGAGAGATGAGTGATCTTCTCCACAACATGAACACCGACGGTGGTGGTACGTCACAACAATGTGATATCCTAGACAGGTAGCATTGATAGTAGGGATTAAATCATAATCTAGGAACGGGGTGGCAAGCAAGTTGAGAACAACGCGTTTTTCATGTATCCATATCACTGCTCCTTTTTTACCGACCAACTTGAAATTTGGTATGGATCTTTTTGTTGTGAATAATAGGAAGCCCCAAAAGTTTCAAGTCTCTACGTCTAAATGGAGCCGAGTTATATCACTTCAAAAACCCTGAACATGTCCTCCTTCTTATTCATGCGGTCAAGGCTACAGCCTCTTTACCTTCGCAGATTCACTTGATACTTTGGACAGAGCTAAAAGATTCAAGTCGCTAGGTTTAAAGGGAGATGAATACTGAATTTAAATCGAAAACAAACAGCTGCAAAGGTAGGAAGGGCGCAATCATTGTGGGCAGGGGTGAGTCGGACGAAGTGCAACGAAGTGTTGCCCGCGAAAATGAAGTAGCGGTGTATGTGATTTGAGACTCTTCGTCAACAGTTCAACGACACTTCACAAACACAGCACTCTTTTACTAATCGCCAACACTTATAAACGGCATTTGTGAACACTTTGTTAATAGAACTTAAGCTCTTCAAATTACAACTGTTCACAGACACGTCGGCACCACTTGTCTCCAAAGGTTTGTGAATCTGCGTTCTTGAAACGTAAACCACCCATTTTCAACTCTTACTTCTTAGGAAATATTATTTATTAGGTGAACCCTCATTGTGCCTCCAATTTTGGTTTATTATCTTCGATAATGAACCATTGGAATCGCCCAAAGAAAAAAAAAATTTAACCCCCCCTCAAAATTTGTTGGTTTACGTTTCAAGATTTATTACTTTGTCCTTGGTTTGATATGCGGCCAAATTCAATCATACATGTAAAACCAAGGACAGAATAATAAAATTTGAGAAATAATGGGAATTTACCGAGAGGGTTTGACCAAAGGAATTTATCTGAATTGAAAACCCGAACAGGACATGAGTTACTAGGGAGAAGTTTAGGATGGTACGAAGGCATATTTGCAAGTGAGATACTTGAGGTATCTGTGCCACTTGAGTCTGCCATCAGCCACTTTGATAATAAACCTTTGGAATCACCTAAGAAAAAATAATTAACTCCCCTCAAAATTTACTGATTTACGTTTCCAGGTTCGCGGCCCTTTGTTCAGTTAGCGTTGTGCTAACGCGTTGACCGACCCCACAATGATCCTCTCAACTTTTCATAACCCTAAATCAATGGAGAGGGGTTAAAAACAAATTTTGATATTTTGAAAAATTCACATCTCGAATAATTTTAATGGAATGGTACCTATGGTTTTTTGTTCACATTCAAGAGGTGTTTTATTTTTAAAATTATTTTAGGAACATCCTGAGCTTCGAACGACCAGCCGTTTGTTCACAATGAGGGCTTAAAGTTGGAGCATATCAAAAGTCGTCAGCATGAAGGTGAATCATGCGGCAGACTGTCGGGTCTACGTTCATAATGGCCCAGCTGATTCATTTATTTATTTATTGGCATCCCAAATACAAAAGGAGCAAGAAAAATTAAAAACGATCAGCACGTCATGGTTTCCAGATATCGAGTTTTTTACTTAGAATTAAACCTTTTTCGTGTTTACTTTAACATTGGAAAAGAATATGAATTTGGGTTAACAATCAATAAATGATGAATGATACGCTGGCTATCAGAGTCGAAAGATTATTTACATAACAGCCTACTGATAATAATAGGCTAATTATTAGCCTACCTGCCATATAAAGTAGTTACGTATACTGCACTCGACGTTCCGTTGATAATTCCAATTTGATTTAAGATGATGCCTCGATTGTGTATGTAGCGTAGTCAGATGCCGAAATCCGTTTCGGGAGTCAGATGAGTTAACCCACACTCACCCCCCCGGCAGCCACAAACCTCGTCACGTTCTGTGACGTCCTCCCCTTTCTTCTCACCTCCCCTCTGATCTTTAGCTCCTACTCCCCTTCAATTCCTCAGTGATCTTTAACTCCTCCTCCCCTTCAACTCCTCACTGATCTTTAGCTCCTCCTCCCTTTCGACACATCAGTGATCTTTGGCTCCTCCTCCCCTTCAACTCATCAGTGATCTTTGGCTACTCCTCCCCTTCAACTCATCAGTGATCTTTGGCTCCTCCTCCCCTTAAACTCCTTACTGATCTTTGGCTCCTTCTCCCCTTAAACTCCTCACTGATCTTTGGCTTCTCCTCCTCTTCAACTCATCAGTGATCTTTGGCTCCTCCTCCTTTTCAACTCCTCAGTGATCTTTGGCTCTTCCTCCCGTTTACCTCCGCAGTGATCTTTGGCCCCTCTTCCCCTTCACCTCCTCATGGTCCTCCTTATGATTTATGCGGATGATGTGCAGGTATATTTGTCCTCACTCCTTCGTTCCCTGAATGAATGGGTTCAAGTTATGAACAGTGAGTTGGAACGGATTAGTGGGTGGTGCAGTGATCTCACGGAATGTTGATAAACATTAAAAAATGCTTAGCGATGATCGTGGCGTATCCTCGCTTGATGAACAATTATGTACTGATACCATTGCGAGAGTCACAAAGAGGATAAACGGATACAGTACCTACTCGCCAAAAGTCCAGAATTTAGGCTTATTGATGAATGAGACTCTTTCCTGGGAAGACCAAACAACTAAAACATGCAACGTAGTTTATGGTTCTCTTTATCAATTATTGCGTTTGGCCATAGATTTCCATATCACGTTAGGCTGCGACTTCTGCAGTCCTTAGCACAAAAAAATCCGTACAAGCTTTTAAATTTAATTTCACAAAGATGTTATTGTTAAATTACAAGGAAGTACAAAACTATTTTTAGTATAAAAAGCAAAACTGTTTTTAGTAGAAATTTATGATCAAATAGAAGAATTGACGTTTATTTTTATTTGTTGATTTTATATTATGTTTAATACTCGTAGATTGTCTCGAGGAAATTTTATTGTAATAGCCCTTTCAGGGTTACGGTAAGAGAGGGCCCTATTTAACCCTGACTTTGTAAATAAAACATTCAATCAATCAATCCCCTTTAACTCCGCAGTGATGTTTGGCTCCTTCTCCCGTTTACCTCCTCAGTGATCTTTGGCTCCTCCTCCCCTTCAACTCCTCTGTGATCTTTGGCTCCTCCTCCCCCTTCAACTCCTCACTGATCTTTGGCTCCTTCTCCCCTTCAACTCCTCACTGATCTTTGGCCCCTTCTCAACTTCAACTATTCACTGATCTTTGGCTCCTCCTCCTCTTCACCTCCTCAATGATCTTTGGCTCCTCCTCCCCTTCACCACCACAGTGATCTTTGGCTACTCCTCCTCTTCACCTCTTCGCTGATCTTTGCCTCCTCCTCCCGTTTACCTCCTCAGTGATATTTGGCTCCTCCTCCCCTTCACCTCCACACTGATCTTTGGCTCATCCTCCCCTCCAACTCCTCAGTGATCTTCGGCTCATCCTCCCCTTCACCTGCTCATTGATCATTGGCTCTTCCTCCCCTGCACACTGATCTTTGGCTCCTCCTCCCCTCCACCTCATCGCTGATCATTGGCTCCATCCCCTTCACCTCCTCAAGGTTTTGTGACCTTCTCCTTTTCACACAGTAATCTGCCCAATTTTCAAAAAAGGGGACAGACACAAGTGTGAGAACTACCCGAGGATTTCAATCCTAGCTGTTGCCTAAAACATTTTCTCCAACATTCTGGTTGGGATTAAACATGACATTGTATGCCGAGCACATAACTGGTGACGACTGTGGGTTTAGGCAGGGACGTGGAACTACAGACCAGATATTCGCCATGAGACAGACAATGGAGAAGTATTGGGAGAGCGCCCAAGGACTCGATGGATCCAGGATGTGGCGGAAGATCTTCGAAGGTTGGGTGCAAGGAACTGGAGACGGATGGCAATAGAACGACTGAATGGCGAAGACTTGTAGGGGAAGCCAAGGCTGTAGAGCTATACATAGAAGAAGAAGGTCTAAAGGGAGCAGATTTATATAACTTCTAAAACCCGATTCTTCACCCTTACCATGTTCTTCTTATTACCTGGTTATACAGCCTCTCTTTTATTCTTGCTTAATTTATTTATTTTATTAATTTATGATTTGCTTAATAAATAACTTATAAATGTAGGTATTAATAAATAAATTATTTATAATTTTCTTAATTTGTTTAATTTATATTGCCTCTACAGGTCTTTTCAACTTCAATAACAAAAACTCTGCAAATTCTTGACAACGGTTTATCATCTTATTTTTACAGATCACTGATCTGCATACAACGGTGAGACTGATGGGTCTCTGTGATTTTGGCAAGGACGAGGAACCTGCTTTTGGTATAAACACCACTCTCACCTCTCTCCATATTTTTGGGATATACCCCAGCGCATAACTTGCAATATAAGTCTTGTTGATGATGGGAGTTAGCATTTCCAGGCCCTGCTGTAGCAGTGCCGGGAAGATGCCGTCCACTCCTGGTGACTTATAAGGTTTGAAGGACTTCATTGCCCATTTCACCTTGTTGGAAGTAAATATCTTTTTGGCTTGTTTAAGGACGCTAGGATTTGGTAGGCGGTTTGTGTTTTCTGCATCCTGAGCCAGGGCAACTTGGTCCCTTGTTGTGACTTTGGAACCCGGGAAATGTGTCTCCATTAGGAGTTCCAGGGTCTCCTTGGTGTCACTTGTATAACTTCCATCCGCCTTCTGAAGGAGCCCTAATGGGCTTGGCCTGTCCTTGGAGAGGACTTTCTGTAGCTTGGATATTGTAGAGACCTCCTCCAAGGTGCCACAGAAGTCCTTCCAGGATGACCGTTTGGCTCTTCTCACAGCTGTGGTGTAGGCAGTATGGTGATACCTATAGGCCTCCCACTGACCATTTCTTTTGGCCCTGTTAAAGAGTCTCCTCGTTTGGATTCGGAGTTGTCAAAGCTCTTCATTCCACCATAGAGCAACTCGATTGCTCCTTTTGGTTTTAAGCTGACAACTTCCCTCATATGCTTGGGTTATTGCAGCTTGCATCTGCCCTGCTATTATGTCTAGCTCTTGGGGCGTGCTAATATCTCTGTTCACTCCCTCTAGTTCATGGCCAAGGAGTTGTTTGTAGAGATTCCAATCTGTACTTTTTGGAGTACGGTATGTCTCTTCACGTTGCTGGTGAAATTCAAGATTGAAGATGACGTACCTATGGTCAGATAAGGTAATTTCATCTGACACATGCCAGTTTGTGACCTTGTCACCAAGAAAAGGACTAGATAAGGTGAGGTCAAGGACAAAAGTGGGTACATTCCCCCTATTTAGAACCGTCACCTGACATGAATATAGATAATCAAGTAATGCCTCACCTCTTGGATCTATGTTAGTGCTGCCCCACACTGTATGGTGAGCATTAGCGTCGCAGCCAATGATGAAGTGTAGGTTCCTTTGGTGGCAGTGATCTATTAACCTTCTGATTTCAGGGGGGGGGGGGGGCAGTCTTCTTCGTCACCGGGGAAGTAGGCCGACGCTACCACTATCTTCCCGCGTCCCGCTGATGTGGTATTGAATACTGAGACTCCTTCGGTGAATAAAATCAATAGTCAACAGGCAGGGATGAAACGTGAAAACCGGAGGCCTCAGTTCAGACATAAATATAATAATAAAAAAGTAGGTAGCAACTTTAAGGATAAACTCCAGTGTCTGAGGTGCGCCAAATATGGGCATTTCGCCAGTCAGTGTAAAGAAAAAAATCTCTCGTGCACCTTTTGTAATAAGAGCAATCATGTAGAGGAGGTTTGTTTTATAAAGAAGCAGAAGTCTGTCAAAGAGGTTCTATCTGATAGTGAATGTGAGTCAGACGATGAACCGTTACCCATCTACTCAGTGCGCCGCAAGAGTCAACCACCAATCATGGTTTCTTTACAAGTTAATGGGCAAAAGCTGCCCATAGAACTGGATACTGGATCTGCAGCCACAATTGTAAATGAGGAGGTACCTATTCGAGACCTTGCCTAGCCGAGGTACTGGTAAATTGTTACCTACAAATACTCGATTCAAAACCTACAGCCATGATATTATTAAGCCAGTGGGGGTCGCATCTGTCGTCGTTGCATACAGAGATATCCAGAAACCTCTCAAGCTTTATGTCGTGAAAGAACGACTTTCGTCAATTATGGGGCGAGATTGGATGAGGGAGCTTGGTATCTTGCCTGACTCTATAAATCAACTGGAAAGATCATACCAGCACCAATTGCAGGCATTACTAGTGAAATACAGCCACATTTTCGGAAAAGATGTAAACCCAGTAAAAAATTACGAGTACAACGTTGAAATGAAGGAGGGAGCAAAGCCAGTCTTCCAACGAGCACGAGCCTTTACGTTACTGCCCCGAGTTGAAAAGGAACTTGAAAGGTTGGAGCAAGCAGGCATCATAAGTAAAACTACGTTTTCAGAATGGGCAAGTCCAGTGGTACCCGTACCCAAAGCTAATGGGGACATAAGGCTTTGTCACGACTACAGCCAAACGGTGAATCCACAAGTCTTAGTTCCTCAACACCCCTTCCCAGGGTATGAAGAGGTTTTTGCAAAACTAAATGGGGGGAAGTCCTTCTCAACTTGTGACGTCACCACTGCCTTCCTTCACTTACCGGTTGGTGAGCAGAGTGCAAAAATCCTAACTATAAATACCCATAAGGGCCTATACAACGTACATCGCCTTCCGTATGGAGTCAGTCCTGCACCAGCAGTGTGGCAACGCTATATAGAAAGTGTGGTACAAAACTTACCTGGAGTGGTGGTCGTTCATGATGACATAATTGTAACGGCCGAGAACGATGGCGACCACATCACTCGTTTGGATAAATTGTTCGCAGTGTTACAAGACCACGGCATTCACTTGAATAAAGAAAAGTGTTCATTCTTACAGGAAGAAGTCAGATTTCTGGGATACACAATTTGTAAGAACGGAATAAAGACGACTGAGGAGAAAGTTAAGGCCATCAAGGAATGCCCTACACCTAAGGACAGCAGAGACACCAAGTCTTTTCTAGGATTGGTGACGTTCTACACTCGATTCTGTCCTCACCTAAGTACAATTGCTGAACCTCTGTATGCCCTGACACGACGTGACGCTGATTTCAATTGGAAAAAAAACACGAAGAGGCTTTCACACAAATCAAAGCAGAAATCTCTTCCCCAAAGGTTTTAGTACATTACAATAGGGATGGGATATCGAGGGCTCGATATCGATATCGGTATCTAGTTGTAGTGGATTTTCGTCCGGTTTTCGACCGTAGTATCTATATGGTGTGAGATATTTTATTTTGAGGTTCGGTCAGTGAAAACAATTTTTGGTTCCGACGTTTCGGCCGTTTATTCAGCCATCTTCAGGGAATTCTGTCGTACGGAATCAGGACATGGATCCATGTCCTGATTCCGTACGACAGAATTCCCTGATGATGGCTGAATAAACGGCCGAAACGTCGGAACCAAAAATTGTTTTCACTGACCGAACCTCAAAATAAAATATCTCACACCATATCGGTATCGATATTGACATCGGAAGAGTGGTATCGATACCAGGTAGATATCGGCTTCATAATATCGATATCAACCGATATATATCGATATCGGTTATAAAAACTCCTACATCGTTTTTTCTAATTTCACCTACTTATTTTAATTTTATTTCCTTTTCTCCAAACATTTTTGCACTTGCAGTTCCTACCTAAGATACCAACTGGTCAATAATTTACCGTGGACAAAGTAGGTGATTCCATGGTAGAATAAATACGAAGGACTTGGAAATAGGAAGTGGTTCAAAGTAGTGACATCTAGTGTTGATACCTACCTTCCTACAGCCTGTTGGGTCGAAATTCCTTTCTAAAGAAAAATTCTTCTGATTCTTGGTTTGAATGAACCATTGGAATCGCCCAAAGAAAAAAATTTTTTAACCCCCCCCCCCCCCTCAAAATTTGTTGGTTTACGAAAATTTAAACTTTCGACGATGTCATATCTCAAAATATTTTACTGAACCGTGTAATTTTTAGTTCACTCTTGAATGACCTGAAAAATTACGAATCTTTTAAGACCAATTGGATTTTTGTGCGACCAGCCGTTCGTTCACAGTGAGCGCGCAAAGGTTTAGGAAAAACACTAAACTTCGCGTGGAAAACGGCCGTTAGGTGAGTCAACGCCCAGAATAAAAATCTTCCCAGTGAACTAACAGACTGGAAATTTTAACCGTGAGTCGGGGATAGACCACATTGCAATATTCACTCGGCGTCTCATCTGTAAAATTGTTTAAATAATACCTTTTTGTAATAATACAAATTAAATTTTGATGATGAGCTATTGACTTGAAATTTTAAAAATAGTTCAGAACTGGATCACAATGCAATATTCACTCGGTTTCTTGTCTGTAAAATTGTTTAAATAATACCTATTTGTTTAAACAAATTAAATTTTGATGATGAGCTAGATACTTGAAATTTTAAATATAGGTCAGAAATGGATGATATTTCAATATTCACTCGGTTTGTATGACATGGTATGAGTATGGTATGGTATACTATTGAATGTATGATTTGGTATAGTACAGTAGGTATGGTATGATAGGAAAGAAATTCGTATGGTATAGTATGGTGCCGATTTGCAATACAGTCTGGTATAGACAGAAGGGTGATCTGCACAAGGAAGATAATAAACCGTTGTGTCAAGAATTTGCAGAGTTTTTTTCAGTCAGATCTTTATTTTTATTTATTTATTCATTTATTTTTTGTTCCCGCCTTGATAGGAAAGTTAAATTATACACATGAATATGTAATACGGAATTTTTATTTCAATATGTTTCTAAACGAAAATTGGACAGAATACAAGAACGGCAAAATCATAAAAGAATTACAGGTAAATTTCGGGATTCAAAAAAAGAAGCGCTCATCGAGGCTCTCCAGGAAAAGTAATTCATGGTCAATTTAAGTTTCAATTTCAACAGGGGCTCAACACAACACAAAAACGCGGATACTTTTTAGCCAACAACAGCACGGAAACGGAATGATGCCCCACAAGAAGAACTTCGCGGTTCGCCAGTGAAAGATAACAGTGAATCACAGTTTGTAATATCGACCCGATATCGGTTGTCAGAATATCGATATATCGATATTATCGCTAGTGCTGATATCGATATCAGAATATCGGATATCGGACGCTAGATATCGATATTTCGATACTATCGGATATCGATATCCCATCCCTACATTACAACCCCAAGCTTCCATTAGTGCTAGCCACAGATGCCTCTGCTGTTGGGTTGGGTGCTTGCCTATCCCATATAATCAACAATGAAGAGAGACCAATAGCTTTTGCCTCCAGAACGCTGTCAAAAAGTGAAAGAAACTATTCTCAAATTGACAAGGAGGCACTGGCGATACATTGGGGCGTGGAGAAGTTTTACGTTTTCGTTTTTGGTCGCAAATTCCGTTTAGTAACTGACCATCGCCCTTTGCTACATACTTATCTTTGATAAGAAAAAGAAACTGCCGATACACAGCATAAATAGGCTTTTACACTACGCCCTTTATCTTCAAATGTTTGACTTTGACATCATCTACAGGAAGTCTGAAGAGCATGGCAATGCCGACATGCTTTCCAGATTACCAATTACGTCTGATGAATTGTTTTCGGTTGCAGATGAAATATCCGTTTTCAATTTGGAGCAAATGAGTCAAATGCCAATCACTGAGAGAAATGCAGAAGGCCACTATAGAAAACGAGGAATTGAGGGAATTATACCAAAAATTACGCATAGGTATCCCTGTAGGCGCAAATTGTTATGAGTACTCCCTGCAGAGTGGATGCATATTCTTTGGAATAAGAGTCTGTGTGCCAAAGGTGCTTCAAAGAAGAGTTCTCGACGAGCTACATCTGGGGCATATTGGCGTGGTAAAGATGAAAGCTTTGGCTAGATCCACAGTGTATTGGAAAAATGTGGACAAGAGCATTGAAGAACTCTGTGGGTCATTCTCCCAGAAACCTAGAATCGCTGTCCAGAAGACTTTGTGCCTTTTGTGTTGCATTTATGGTTCTAAAAAAATGCATAAAAAACAAGATAGTCTGTTCATTAATATCCATATCTAGTGGAAATGATAGAATAATTCTATTTATTGTTAAAAAATCTTGGAATACTGAATTTTTCATTCACTCACCTTGTCCAAACAGGAAGTTCCCAACTTCAACTTTCACTACGTCATTTATTGACATTGATTCTGCTGTTTAAAAAAATGTGCATAATTCGATGATACCTCTAGATCGCAAAATGGAATGGTACAGATTTTAAAATCATTCACTATCAAAGCAGTGAATTTTCAAGGTTGTGTCCGAGCTTCTTGATTCATTCACTCACCTCGGTAGATTTTCTCCGTTTATGGCGGGAAGCGCGTTATTTTCGCGGGAAACTGAATTTCAGGCCAAACGCGCGTCTATCAGCTGATCATTCGCTCCACTCGAAGACGCCAGCTAGGTACCTACAGACCTCCGAGCGAGAAAGTGTTCAGCTGAACGTGCGCGTGTTTTAATTGAACTTCATTCACTCACCCTCATCAACAAGGTAAGCAATGAAGATTAATTTTTTCGGGAACCACCACTGGGTGCGCCATGATAAACTCGAAATACGCCACCCTTTCCTTTCTCGATAAAATCATGACCAATCCGAGAAAAAAAAAAAATTGATCATGTTTTCTTCATTCACTCACCTTTCATTCACTCACCATGATGCTGGCGAGTGAATGAATACTGAAGCGAACATGTGGCTGCATTCAATCATTTATCTTTTTTTATGTTAGATAACATTCAGCAGAGGATTTAATGCTAAATTGAATGTGTTTTTTTTCGATTTGCTCTACGATAAAAATAGTTTGGGAATAAGACTATGTTTTATATCTTTCAACGTCTGCTGCAGCTTGAATTTCCACACCTGCAGTTAGCAACGTGGAATTATAGTCAGTCATGTTATTCCTGTTTGTGGAATGGTTGCGAAGAAGGGATTCTCTTGCCCATTTTTGTTGAGGAATGACCGTGTTAAATGTGCCAAAAAATAGTACTTTTTTTTTAGATGAAAGTTGTTTGAAAAGTTCGTAATTTGAATTATTTTTTAAACCGCTAATCAGGTGGTGTTCCGAGTTGCTGGGTATCACATTATGTTCGCTTTCAATAGAGGACAGCTTCCAATTTTTTGGGGCCACGTATTTGCACCTCGAAATTTTCGGATTCATAAACTTCAAATTCTAGGTTTCTGGGAGAATGACCCCTGTAGAGACTGTCCTGATTGCGCATCAAACCAAAAGGAAGCAAGTAAGGGAACTACCCACTTCTGGGAATATCCGGCCCATGCATGGGAGCGTATTCACGTGGATTTTGCTGCATGTATGAGACACGTGTTCTTTGTAACTGTTGATGCCCATTCCAAGTGGTTGGAAGCTTCCATTGTACCCTCTACAAGCACCAGCGCTGCCATCTCTGTTCTGGAGTCCCTGTTCTCAAGGTATGGTCTCCCTCGAGTGTTGGTTTCGGACAACGGTAGTGCATTCACTAGCGCCGAATTCCAGAGATTTCTTGAGCTATACAACATAAAGCATATCACATGCGCACCTTTTAAACCAGCATCAAACGGCCAAGCAGAACGATATGTCTACACGCTGAAACAAGCCCTGAAATCTCTGAAGGATCTGCCAGGAAGCCTTCAGCACCGCCTGAATGTTTTTTTATTCTCATACCGAAGAGCGCCAAACACAACCGGAGAGTCGCCAGCTAAGCGGTTTTTGAGCCGGGAGATTCGGACCAAACTTGATGTCCTTCGCCCAGATCCAGTGAAGGATGTCGAAGAGCGTCTTCGAAAAACGCGAATTTCTACAATGGATCGCCACTTCCACGATGGACAGACAGTTGCGGTACGCACGTATTCATCTCCAAGTAAAAAATGGGCATTTGGGAAGGTGTTGAGCAAAGATGGGGATCTACATTATACCGTGAAGGTTGACAGACAGCTGTTAAAAAGGCATGTGGACCAGATCCGTCCCTGTGGTGATGCTCTCTTGGAAGGTAGCAGACCCCTGGAGTCGCTGTCAACCGCCCTCTTCAATCCCCAAGGTAGCAGGCATTGGCAAGGGGATTCTCACAGTCGAGCACATTCGAGGGAGACACTAAGTCCTGAAGAACTGTCTGCCCCAGATGATATGGTCCAACTAGTCCCAACACCAAGACCTTCTCTGCAAGCCCAGCAGCAGACTCCTGCATCCCCTTCACAGCGAGTGATAGTTGGCAATAAACCAGAAGAGACAGCTGCTGGCCCCCTTGAACAAACCCTTCGTAGATCTCAGAGACAGAAGAAAGTAGTAGAGCGCCTGGTTGAACATTGCTAAAATAAAATGTTTTTTTTTTAAATCTCTTTTTCTAGTAAACAATTTTTTTTAAACAACAGTTAAGGAAGTGTACTTTAGTTTTCAAAGCGTAGTGTTAATTTCAAGTGATTGTTTCTAGCTAATTTCAAGACTGAATGTTTTTGTTTTTTTCCAAGGGAGAAAAAGTGTGATATACTGGTAGTTGAGTTTCCCGCTGTTACTGTCGCCCTAGCGGTGACGCGGGAGAACGTGGTTGATAAGGATAAGAACGGATTGTGTTTACATTGTACTTACGGATTGTGTTACATTCATTAAATACGTAATAAAATACATAACAGGGTATGCCTCTAATGGTGTGTCGTCCAGCCCAGGGTTCTTGAATCAGGGCAATGTTGAGCCTCCTCCTTGAGAAGGTATTACAGAGCACGGCCAAGGCCGCCTCTGCCCTGTGTAGATTTATCTGGAGGAGGCTCAGCCCTGATGAGGAGGACATCATTTCCTCCTCTTGCCCCCCTTTTGGTTTATTATCTTCGATAATGAACCATTGGAATCGCCCAAAGAAAAAATTTTTTTAACCCCCCCTCAAAATTTGTTGGTTTACGTTTCAAGATACGTAGATTCAGAAAATCGAATAAAAAAAAATCCGTCCGTCCGCCGTACGCCGTACGCCGTCCGCGCCACTTTGCCCAGTTAGCGTTGAGTTAAAATTACGAAATTTTTTTTATGGGTTTCGACCAACCCCACAATGGTCCTCGAAACTTTTCATTACCCTAGGTCAAGGGGAAGGGGTTCAAAACGAATTTTGAAAATTTGAAAATCTCATCTCGAAAAATTCATATAGAACGGTATGTATTTTATTTCATATTTAGATAGAGTTTGTTCCGTAGAATTTTTTAAGACCATCCGCAGCTTTGTACGACCAGCCGTTCGTTCACAATGAGGGCTCAAAGATTGTGCCTCACAATACGATCGTGAATCAAATTGTTGAAATACAGGTCCATTTTCATACTAACAAGCTCTTTGGAACATCATATGGCTTAAGTGATGTCGAGTTTGTTGTTCTGAGGTGCGTTTCGTGCTACGGAAATGAAGGTAATTTCGAATGTTTGTTGGTAGGTACTTCTTTTATAGAAAAATTATTACCGACGTATTTATTTCATATTTAGATAGAGTTTGTTCCGTAGAATTTTTTAAGACCATCCGAAGCTTTGTAGGACCAGCCGTTCGTTCACAATGACGGCTCAAAGATTGTGCCTCACAACACGATCGTGACTCAAACTGTTGAAATACAGGTCCATTTTCATACTAACAAGCTCTTTGGAACATCATATGGCTTAAGTTAAGTCGAGTTTGTTGTTCTGAGGTGCGTTTCGTGTTACGGAAATGAAGGTAATTTCGAATGTTTGTTGGTAGGTACTTCTTTTATAGAAAAATTATTACCGACGTAGTATTAAAAACCCCAGAATTATATCGTATTAATTGATCATAATTAATAATAATTATTATTAATAATAAATACGAATTATTAATACCTAACAATAAATTATAATAATTTTCACTAGGTACTTAATAAAATTGTTAATAATTAGTGATAATTGATAATAATAATTAATCTAACATTTAGGATATAGACATTCAGACCTAGTGATCTAGACAGAAGGGTGATCTGTACAAAGAAGATAATGAACCGTTGTGTCAAGAATTTGCAGAGTTTTTCTTTTGGTATTGAGCAAGGGGGCGGTTTGGCTTCTTTTTCCGCTCCTCAGTCGTTCAGCTGAGGACGGAGCTGCCTTGTGGGAGCTCCCCCTCGCTGCCGCTCCATCCTGTCCTGAGCAGGGGTGGAGGAGCCGCTCTGAGGGCGGAAAGAGGGCCTTGGTGCAGTGCCTGAAGGGTCCACTGCACGGCCTGAAGGGCCTTTTGTTCTAGTGCCGACGGTGGTAGGTGGAATTAAAAATCCCAGAATTATACCTATCGGTACATTTTATTTGTAATTAATTCATCATCTCTATAATTATAATTACTAATACAAATATTAATGATTAATAACACCACTATTTCATAATAATTATTAAACAGTAGAGTATGAGTTAAAATTATTATAACTCATAATCTACCATTTAGTGATCAAGACAGAAGGGTGATCTGCACAAAGAAGATAATAAACCGTTGTGTCAAGAATTTGCAGAGTTTTTTCTGTCAATATCCAACTTAATTTTCAAATGGAATAGGAGAATTTGGTTATTATTTTCTCACGACTCACCCCTCTGCACTGCCTGCAATCAACAGGAACCAGCAAACATGGACCATATTCTGCACAGATGCTCAAAGTTTGCCACTCAAAGTAGAATACCTAGTACTTCCTCACTCCAACACCCACACTACTGTCAACAGCTTGAACAAATCTAATCCCGATATAGCTACCATGAAGAATATAATATTCTTATAGATTCTATCACTTCATCGAGAAAAATGATATAAAATTCTAAAGCACAGATATAAAATTCTACACACCTATGTCTGGCATGGCTGCGGCCAGGACAAATAAAATGGAAAACAGAAGAAGAAGAAGAACAATCACAGATAACATTATCAGTTGACAAGCTGACCATAAGCATAGCGTAAATAAAAGATTATTTTTGATTCTCTCTGCTTAGTGTTGACACTAAATCATAACTCTTTTTTAATACATACTTGGTGGTGATTTTTTTTCAGTAAAATCGTCGGCATCGTAGAATATTAAGGTTAGTATTTATCTTTACTGTAATTTTAATGGGTGGTTTTCTCTTGCACAATATTAAACCAACCTACTCAGCAAGTTATGTCCCATATCACATCCATATTAGAAACAAATTCAAAGCAAAACAGTATTTCATGTAGTATATTAGAGGAGTAGTTCAGAAGTAAGAGTAAGACTACAGTTACTGTAGTCTTCCTTAACCAATCATTTCCCATCAACGGGCTAGTACATGCTCCTCTGTATATCAACGGGGTATAGAGAGTAGTATGTACTAGCTAAATTACAGTTTGCAGTATTACAGCACCTACAATATCATGCTTCTGAGAATAGCATTGCCCAACAGTGTCCCGTTTCTGAAATCTCCCCTCCTCGACTTTGTTGATTGAGAAACTGCTGACTCGTATATGATGATGATATAACATGGACCACATAAATTGTCCACGTCACCCCTTTTTCCCAAATTTTTAATTAATATCCTGCTGTTCCAAAATTAAGTGCTTTTTTCCCGTCTTATAAAATTTAATCCCTCAGATATTGTCGAACCTTCAGGTTTTGTGATAGTTGAATTTTCTTGCGTATCCCTCGGGCCTGCTTCTACCAAGAGTGGGAGTATTCTAGAGGGAGACGTTAGGTTTTATAAAGGGCAAACGGGAAAAGCTGGGGATTGTTTGGCTGATATTCCGTTCGAGTCAACTCTGTCCCAGTCCAATATAATACATTTTGAAAGCCCTCTCAGTAAGTTCCTAAAAACTTACAATATTGTTTTACAATTATTATTTATATTTACAATTATTGTTTCGTTTTCGCTTTCTAATGAGTAATAAGGAATTTGGTTTTTAACATTAAAGAAACAAATTTGTTTCTTTAATTCTTAAATTCTTTAATTCTTTAAATTTGTTTCTTTTTGTTTCTTTCAAATTCTTTGTCCTATTTGTTCATTAAGTGTTTGCTTGACCCAGCCGTAGGAAACATTCGTATAGGCACCGCTTCTTTGGATATTGAACTCATTTCACATAACGAGAGGAAAAACCACTTCTATATCCCAATCTTCTGATTACACTCTTTCTGTGAAGTTTGCCCTTCTGCCAATTAACGTTCATCTAAAATTCAAGTATGCATGTCCCCATTTCAAGAGTTCAGAATCCATTCGAAGAGTTTTAGGCGCAAGGTAAGTTGGGTATTCATGAGGAAGTGATCTAGAAACACATGTTAAATTCAACTATACACCAAAGGTTCACAGATACAATCCAATTTGATAAAACTTTGTCTCAGCAACGATAACGAGTTAGGGTGTTCAAATTCATTTACTCCTGTTGTTCAGAGCCAAGATAAAAGAGAACACACTTCTAATACACAAATCGGTTTATTTGTTATATACGGTATATAGGTAAAATATAATACTATTGTTAAGAGAACTATTACTGCAGAGAGCTGGCAGTGGACTGTGAGTTAGCAGGTAAAAGCACGAGGGAATCTGGAATAGGTTGTGGAAGGGGGAGAATGTGAAAGTTGTGAGAAAACCCCACTGCATAGTACCGTTGTCAGGGCGCACACACAAATCTTATCTAAATAAGGTCTAAGTAGTTGTTAAGGGATTAACGGTAATAGAATAGGTATGAAAGGCGGTTGGGAAAGGTCAACGGAGAGGCACGAATGTCGGTTCGGAATGAAATCCTATTTTTCTGTTTTGATAAGTTTTTAATCACACCAGTAATTTTTTCACACGTAACATCCATCGAAAATCGTAAACCAGTTATTAAACGAAATTCAAGGTACAATTTATTTAAAGCCAGACAAATATTCTCACAGTCTTATAGGAGTTTCTTTCTGCCTGGATTTCGTTTGATGGATGATTCCAAGTTCACCGATCTTATGAAATGACTTTTCTTTCTAACTCAATGAGGAATTTGAATATTTTTCGTTGTGATTAATTTCATCAATTCAAAGAGGGTTGTGCCTGATCAGTCAAACTTCTTTGATACAGTTTATTCTCAGGGATTGAAACTCCTCAGAGTACTCAGGTTTAGAGATCACACTAGATGTAGAAAACGAGTGGCATGGATCGGATGATTTGGAGGTTGAAATCAATTGAATTCTAGAGCAAGTGCTGGGACAGGTCCAGCCATTGTGGTTGGAGGTACATGAAAAAGTGAATCAGTTAACAACAAAGCTTTTGGGTTGGTATCGGAGTTGTGGTGGATAGTTTCTCGTCTCTATCGTTTCATAAAGGACGAGTGGTGGATACGCCCCCCTAGGTTCAATTAAAATTATTTACATTAGCATTCTTTTAATGAATAGCGTCTTGAAGTCGTCAAACCAGATAAATGGGTTTCTTAAGGGAAATATTCCATGTCAGGAAAATTTCCTCATAAAATGTCTATTTTTAGGGAGTCGTCATACTTTGAATCAATACTAATATTCCCGCTTTCTTCAAGGTATTATTATAAAAATAATTTTGGGTCACGTGCAGCTTCGGATGGTCATGGTACCTGATGTCTGTCGAAATCATACATATTTTTGCTACATTTAATAAAATATAATAGTGAAGTGCCTGGTTTTATACTAATCGTGTGCGTAATGTGTTCCTGAATATTTTCATAGGTACCAAAAACGTATTTTCGGAAAAATGTTAGTTACCTATGCGTTGTCACGGATTTAAAAAAATGTTAGTTATGCGTTTTCACTTCTTAACCACCGATATAGGGTACTTATAAAAAGTTTTACTGACGTCCCTACAAATTCACTGCCCATAAGGTTAACATTTTGAACATTTGGCAAAGGGAAAGGCCTTTTCATAACGTAACACAGATACCTAGTGTCATTATTTAAAGGAACTCTCTTCAAATAATTATTGTCTTCCAGGGTTCTCTGACAGTTGAGACAGCTGTTGCAACACATGTCTAGAACTTCTTCCTCGAAATCGGTTAGAGTGTGGGACTGTACGGAATCATGCAGATCAGAGGACCATGCACGCCAGCTGAATGCCGCCGTCACCAGAAGGGAATTGAGTGACTATCAAATCGCTTGCTACCTCGTGAAAAAATGTAGAAATTTTGCCAAGGTAAATTATTATTACTTAGTAGACGAGTTTGACGCTTAGGTTTTCACTAGTGGGCCTGACTTGTTCCGAAAGTATAACATGAATTTTGGTCTACTAATCTCCTATCCACCCAAAAAAACACTCCGTTATAAAGTAATAAAATAAATTAAATAAGCAAGAATAAAAGAGAGGATGTAGCCTAGCCTAACTGAATAAGAAGAAGAACATAGTAAGGGCGAAGAACTGGGGTTTTGAAGGTATATTAGGTATCGGCTCCCTAGGGAAGCTTCAAGTCAATCTCCCTCTTTCAAGTCAATCGGTGAAGGTGGAGAGGCTGTAGCCTTGGCTAACTGAACCAGAAGAAAACCGCGATAAGGGTTTTTTGAAGTTATCGGCTATTTCAGACGTAGCGACTTGAGTATTTCGGGGCTTTTTTCTATTATGCTCACCAAGAAGATACATCGAGGGTGAAGTGGCAACAAGGCCTACCTCAAGTGGGGCTGAACAACACGGCCTACCTGAGATAGGGCTGGTCAACATGGCCTACCTCAAATAGTGCAGAATAACATGGCCTAACTGACATTTATGGGCATATTGACTTTTTTTTATTCAGCGGGACAAATTCATTAAAATTATTCATCATGTCCCGTAAGTTTCTGTATACCTAGTATATGGGCATCCGGAAGTGTCTATAAAACCATTTGCAACTGTTGCAAACAGTCACGTTTATATTCCCAAATTTTTGGAATAAACAGTTTTTTGTATCACCATTTGAGGTAGGCCATGTTGACCAGCCCTATCTCAAGTAGGCCGTGTTGTTCAGTTCCACTTGTGGTAGGCCTTGTTGCCACTTCTCCCTCGACATACCAAATTTCAAGTTGATCGGCTGTAGACCCGTCAAAGTGGCCAAAATTAGCCTAAATTTCAATTGTTTGCTCCTAAAAATTTCTTGGGTTGAGATAATGGTTAAATGTTTCCAATGGCACTGGTTCATGTTATAAAAAAGGTCTGTACTAAAGGTAATTTTACCTATAGTCAGACATTCATATTTGTATTGTCCTAGATTTCAGATAGTTTGGGGAAGACAGTTTTACATATTGCAGCCTCTTGTGGACGAAAGAACCTGTGCGAATGGCTGATAACCAAAGCAGAAGCCAACGCCAGTCTTGCTGATTTAGAGTCCGGCTACAGTCCCCTCCACGCCGCTCTTTTTTGCGGTCACATTGACGTGGCTGTCAAACTAATTGAAGTGAGTAGTCGCTATCTGAGTAGCTGTCTTAGACCTAAGAAAATGTCAATTTCAAGTGATCTTCTGAAATCCGATTTTTCAGTTGGGAGCCAAGCCAGGTGTTTTAGACAGGGAGCATTTGTCTCCTATTTCTCTACTGTCGTTGGAAACTTCGTCGGTGTCCCCACTGAGCGCTGCTTGCACCGAAGCCTATGTGAGTGGCTCTAACCTCAACTACACGCTGGGAGTTGGTACTAACGACCCCAAGAAGACACCTGAAATTTTAGAATTCTTCCGTAGAAATTCCTTGTCAATAAAAGAAGTAAGTAAGTTCATTTTTCTTAGTATCAATTTTTTCTCATTATTATTCTTTTTTATTAACTTCTTGTGGATCTGAGGTTGCTGAAGATAGGAAGCACAATGATCCTGAAAAAACGTCTTATCTAACCTGTGACGTAAACCTCCAGCCTGAATTGGCTTACATTACTCTTAACTTCGTAGATATGTATGGAAGAATTCCACACCGTATTCGTGACGAGTTGTCACCAAGTGTACGTCTGCGGCCATGGGCAGGGAGGCCGCCTGGGTATAGGGAAGGAAAAACCTCTTCTGATACCAACCCAGCTGCCTACCAGAGGCGAATACTGTATCCAGGCTGCAGTCGGTCTCAACCATTCTCTTCTGCTATTGGCCAATGGAGGGGTAAGTTAATAAAACAACTAATCCCGTCCTTGAAGGTGTCTTCCATAGCAAGGCTGTTTTCTCCATCTTGACCAATCTATTCTTTACCATACGAGGCGGCCAGTTGCAAAACGCGCTAAATCGATCTTTAAGAACAAAAATTGAATATGATATCGTTGGATTCAGAATGGCGTCAACTAAGTATATCCCTATGATAGTTTCCAATTTCAAAACGAGGCAAAACCATCGAAAATCTTGCTCAAAAGTGTTATGATCCATGTACAAAGTGAGCTAAAACCATTACAGCTTTAAAAAGCGCTAAAAGCTGTTGACAACAATGGCTGCTTTAGCGCTTTTTAAAGCTGTAATGTTTTGAGTCATTACCATTACCCATGCTAATGTGCTAAGTTTTAGTGAAATAATATACAATGATAATCAGATAATCAGAGACCTTTTTCTCCTGATTTTCTACCCTTGAAAAAGGATTTTTCTTTTTAGAAGGTGGGAAAATTGTCTGTTTGTGCAACCTCATCTTTGTTTTCTGCTATCTGATTATCATTGTATATTATTTCACTAAAACTTAGCACATTAGCATGGGTAATGTTAATGACTCAAAACATTACAGCTTTAAAAAGCCATTCTGACAGCCCCCTCACGTCTGTGCCGTTTCCTTCAGTCTGCTTGGAGCTGTTGAAGTGTTCATGAGTCGGTCACTTTTTTTTTCCTTTTTTTTTCATGATCAAATTACCAATATTAACAATCTGTGATAACTTTCCTGGTCCAGCCTCAAATGTTTCTGCCAGTCTTTAGGGACCAATTAATTCCGAGAGCTGTTTCACATGGGAAAAGCTCCTTTTTAATAACCTCTGTTTACACCAGGTACTTCTGAACACTCTTTTCTTCTTTTTCGAAATGTAATTTTTTGCAATTAAGCAGCTCGTTACTGCCAACAACATTTTGTCCTCCATTGCTGCCACGATGTATAATATATTGTATATATACAGTTTTCCACGTTCACCATTTTTATACTGGTACAGAACAGTTTTATCGATATTTTGAGTAGGTTCCAGTAAAAAATAATGAGAATCAGTCATCCCATGGCCAATTCGTAGCGATGCTTTTTCTCCAGCATCGCCTCGTGTACCATATCTGGTGAATTGTTTCAAATCAATTTGGTACTACTCATTGATTTTGCTTTGATGGAACAGGTCTTGAGCTGCGGGTCTAACTTGCATCATCAGTTGGGAATCAGCCCTTATGCCGACCATAGCTTTACTCCGCGTTACGTCAACTTGAATGCTACGAGGCCGTTTGGAACGGTATCCGGTATTTGCGCATCCAAATACCACAGCGTGTTCAGCACGAGTAAAGCAGTTTTCGCATGTGGCCTCAATGGTGGTCAATTCGGAAGCCGCGACAACCACATGGACTTTTTCAATGTTCCCCAGCAGGTTTGTATTAGAATGTTTGCTGTGTTCTATACTGCAACAGTCTCAAGTGTTGATTTTTCCTCTTTTAAATTAAGTCAGTTATATAATTGAAGCCTAGATTATTTATTCGTGCGGCATTATATACCTTCGGTATTCATTCCAGCTTGCCACTGCTGGAAGGGATACAGATCTCATAACTCATGTAACCTCAAGTTTGGGGAGTGTTTCCTATGCTACTTCCTCTGGCGACATATTCACTTTTTACCAGTTTCAATGCAAGAAAATTATGAGGTGAGTGTTTGAAAATATGAGGAATAAATAATATTTAATATTAATATTAATAATATTTATCCGATCCGTTACTCGTACTGTCTCATATTGAATAAAGTATCCCACTTATATTTTCAGATGCCCTGATATATTTAAATTGGAGTCTCAAGGTGGTCATCTAACCTCTGTTGTGAATGGAATCGAAAGTGGCGAAGATTTAAAAGTAGTTTGGCTCACCAAAAAAGGAAGTGTGTTTGTCTGGCACGAGAAGAGGGGGATTTCAAAGTGAGGAAACTCGATATCGGTTAAAATTTAACCTATATTACTTAATATAATCATATTATTTAATAATGTCTACTACTTGGTATTTACGTGGCCGTACGTGAAAAACGATATCATTGGATCGCATTGTTTTTTAGATGTTCCATTGGCGCTGGACAGGTCTTGTCTATCTGTGATATTTGTCTACGTAACGATATCCTCTTCTTGGTGACGAAATATGGAGAGGCATTCTCCGGCTTGATGAAATTTAGAGAATCTGGTAAAGTTTATTATTTTCACCTTGGTCTCAATGTGTGGCTAAGGATACTATTGCAAGATTTTGTTTGAACATATTCGCCTTCAATTATAAGTATTATGATCTTCCAAGTAACCCCAATAGTTGAATCAAATTCACGAAACACCCATCTTGCCGTGAGTGTGCGAGTATTATTGCTTGAAAAAATGTTGCTTGCTGCTGAAATATGTAGCCATCTCACAAGGAAAATCGAGGCTAGTCGTTTCTTGGTATTCATGAGTACAGAAATTTAAGTGTTCGTTGCATGGTCATGTTCTAATGACACTGTGGGTTGATGGTCTTGAATGTCCGTAGAGTAATGGTTTAGCTGGTTGCATTAACTTACTACAACTTATCCTCTTCATTTTAGGAGTGATTCTCGAAAAAGTAACGAAAAATTCCGAAATACCCTGCTGGTGCAGCGTCAACATCAAGCAGATATCCAACATCCACCGTGCACTTTCCATTACAAGTGATTCCAAAGGAAAAAACATTGCTGTGATTCAAGTAAGCCATCATAATAGTCCTGGAACCGAGGCCGAAAATTGGTGTAGATTTCAGACTGCGTCAAAAAGTTTACACTAACATGCCAAAATTACAACTTTCCCAAAATACATTCATTTTGACCTTGAAAATTGCAATTTTTCAATTTCAGTCTGCCTAACTTAAACAACGGGTTACTAAAGGCAGACTACTCTTCTTCAGTCTTATTGCAGGAGAACAATATTGAGCCAAAATTTGAAGCATCCTAAAATCACAAAATTTTGATCAGTAACTTGGCAATTTTTGCATTTCAGTCTGCCGGTAGAATGCAACTAGCTAGGCAAGGCAGACCATGGTCTATTGCTCTCATACTTTCACAGGTACTTTAACGTATTGAAATTTGAATCTTCCTAAAACTGATGAAATTTATCACCAAACTTGGCAATATTTCAATTCAAGTCTGCCATTACTTTTCAACTGCTTAAGATTGGCAGACAAGTCTCAAACTCCTTATTTGGGCATATATAATCATGTGTGAAAATTTGAGGCGTTCCAAATACTCTAAATTTTACACCCAAAAAATGCAATTTTTGAAATTGAGTCTGCCACGCATTTTCAACCGGTTGAAAGTGGCAGACTGATGAAAACATCTATGTTTGGACATAATCTATCATCTATAAAAGTTCCATCCATCCTAAAGACAGATCATGTTTGTGCGTTTTCTTCACTTTCTAAATGGCTGCCATTTTTGAAAGTAACCGCTTTGTAATGGCAGACTTGGACTTTCTTACTCAGAATGGACTAGATTTTCATAATTTTGTATCAAACCTTCTCCTAAAATGAACACCCATTTTCGGCCTCGGCTCCAGGACTATAAAGAAGTAGCATGTACCTTCTTCTTTTATATGTGCTTGGATCCTTTGGGACTTTTATGTACGCACTACAATATAATATGTAAGGAAGAAGAGAAGTACAATGTATACGCGAACGAACTGCATGTATTGTAAAAACTAAACTGATAACAGGTTTTGTGGTTGGTACATCAAGTTGTTGTTCAGCTGATTCATGCCGGACATAACATCATCTCCCTCTTGAAAGAATAGCTTGAAAATTAGTTTTGAGTAAGGCATTTGAACAAGAAACAAATTTGAAAAGGGCATGCAAGAAAACAAATCTATAAAATGAATTTAGAGTCCAAGAGGGAATAAGGTTTATTCATTTTCCAATCTGAATCGAAGGGGCTTTCTCCTCTCTCTGGTTGATCGACGCGGATCAGCTGGTTTTTCCACTGGTTGATCATTGGGTGAACCTGACACCCCCGGTGTCACTGACTGGTGTGGTACCGATGACACAGTGTCAGTGCCAAACCCTGGGGCGCCCAAAAGGGAAGTCCTGGTTGGTCTCTGCGGCGAGCATGGGTTAGATGGTTGGGATACTTTGGGACTCTGGGAGCAATTCGACTCTGGTAGACACTTCATTGGGGCAGACTTGCTGGAATCATATAACGATGTGCTTTCTTGAGACTGTGGTACATAGCCGTTCTCGTTTGGTGAGGAAGCAAATTCCAATGAAGGTGACGCGATAAGGTTGTTTGCTAGCGGTCCACAGCGTCTCATCTGCTCGAGATGTCTTCTCCATAGTTGGCCGTCCACTGACACGGTGTACTGTACATTGCCATCTCGGCTTACAACCTTACCAAAGATCCATCTTCTGTCGGGTGAGCGGTAATCCCGGACTGCTACTACCTTTCCTTCCCTGTACATTCTCTCTGAAAATGTTGCAGTATTTTTCCTCAAACGGTCTGCCACATCTCGAACGGGATCTGCCTTCAAAACGTCAATTTTTGTTCGTATTTCTCGTTTTAGGAAAAGCATAGCGGGAGATTCACCCGTCGTAATGTTTCGTACTCGCCTATAAGCCATTAGGAATACATTTAGGAGTCCTCCTTCATGGTTTCTCATTGCTCTAAGAGCTTGTTTCAAAGTAAACACATATCTCTCTGCTTGCCCATTTGACGCTGGGTGGAAGGGTGCAGTTGTGATGTGCTTCGTACCATGAACTTGCATAAATTTTTGAAACTGCTGGCTTGTGAAGGCACTTCCATTGTCTGAAACAAGCGTGCGAGGTAGGCCGTATCGTGAAAATAGTGATTCCAGGACGTTTATTGCATCCTTTGATGACGTAGACTTCACAATGAATGCCTCCAGCCACTTTGAGTGGGAGTCCACCACCAAGAAGAATGTGTGACCCATGAACGGGCCTGCAAAATCACAGTGGATTCTTTCCCAGGGATAGGTGGGGTACTCCCAAAAATGTTTTTCGATTTTGGATGGTTGCCGTTGGATCCTAGCGCAATCAGTGCAATTCCTTGAAGTTTCTTCAATATCCTGGTCAATTTTTGGCCAGTAGACGACTGATCTTGCTAGGGCCTTCATTTTAACCATCCCTACATGTCCTTCATGGAGTTCTTGCAGAATTGTTTTTCTGAGTGGTGTAGGAATGTAAACTCGAATTCCATTGAATATGCAGCCTCCTTGAAGTGAATATTGTGTAGTGTTTGGCCCAATAGACTGACCAAGCTGAAGCTTTTGGTAGATTTCTCGCGTTTGCCCATCCTCTAGAGTAGCTTTTTGAATGTCCTTGGGGAGCACGGGTAAGGTGTTAATCTGTTCTAGATGGAAAACAGCCATATCATCATACTTTGTGTCGTCTTCTGCCGGTTCTAATTCTTTGGAATTTCTTGGGAGCCTTGATAAGAAGTCTGCGTTTCCATTGTCCTTTGCTTTCCTATATTCTATATCAAAATCGAAGATTTGTAGGTACCTATATGGCGTAGTGCAACAGGCGGGTTGCTGTGTGAGAAGGTAATTTTGTTCGTTTTTTACGGCCAAAAATGTGGTACAAGGGCTTGTGGTCCGTGACCAGTATAAATTTCCTACCAAACAAATAGTTATAGAACTTGTCCACACCCCAGCGAATCGCGGTGGCTTCTTTGTCAATCTGGGAATAATTCCTTTCACTAGAATTCAATGTCCTGGAAGCAAATGCTATTGGACGTTCTAATGTTCCAATTCTATGGGCCAGCACCGCGCCCAGGCCGACTGGAGAGGCATCCACCGAGAGTACTAGAGGCAATTTTGGGTCATAGTGCATGAGGATCCGGTCTGAGGAGATCTCATCCTTAATTTTCTCAAAAGCTTGTTGATGTTCGGATTTCCATTCAAATGGTACGTCTGATCGTGTGAGGTTGTAGAGAGGCTCTGCGAGAGAGGCCAGGTTGTTGGCAAATTTCCCACAGAAATTTACCATTCTCATGAATGATTGAACCTCCTTCACGCAAGTAGGGGTTTGGCAATTGATCACAGCGTCAACTCGTTCTGAGGTCTTCTTTACTCCATCGCCGCAAATAATGTGTCCGAGGAATTTAACTTCTTTTTGTAAAAACTTGCATTTGGCCGGGTTTAGGCGTATACTATTATGTGCAAGACGCATGAATAATTTTTCAAGGCGCTCCAGGTGTATTTTCTCTGTTTCCCCTGTAATTATGATGTCGTCATGAACCACAACAGTGCCTGGGAGGTCTTTCAGCACACTTTCAATGAACCTCTGCCAAACAGCAGGTGCTGAACTGCAGCCAAATAGAAGTCTGTTGACTTTGTACAAGCCCTTATGTGTGTTAACCGTGAAAATCTCCGAAGACTTTGGGCATACTGGCAAATGTAGGAATGCTGTTGTAATATCACAGGTGGAAAACGCCCGGCCTCCATTCAAATTTGCTGAGACCTCTTCAAAGCTTGGGAATGGATGATGGGGAATTTTGATCTGATGATTCACAGTACCTGACTAGTCTGCACAAATACGAATATCGCCATTTGGCTTACGGACAGGTACAATGGGTGTAGCCCAGTCTGAAATTGTAATTTTTGAGATAATCCCATCATCCTCCATGCGTTGGAGCTCCTTTTCGACGCCTGGCAAGAGTGTGAAAGCAATCGGGCGAGCACGTTTGAAAACTGGCTTGGCATTTTCAAGTAGTTCAACTGAGTAACTGTAATTCTTTACTGCATTGACTTGTTTTTCAAACAGTGATGAATATTGGCAAAGTAGATTATCTAGGGTCTTGACGCTGGACACCTGGTTAATAGGAATTGGCAGAATTCCGAGGGCATTTATCCATTCTCGACTCATGATGCTAGTATATTCACCATCGACGACATATAGTCTCAAGTTTTTTGTGATGGAATTATGGGAGACCTGAACAACGGCCTCACCCAGCGGCGTAATCTTTTGTTGGTTGTAGCTTTTGAAGGTAGTTGTTGTTGGGGTCAAGATTCCACTTTGTAAGCGGGGAATTGTATCAAAAACCTGATGGCTGAGGATTGTTACTGCTGCCCCAGTGTCGACTTCTAGAGGAACTGATTTTCCGTTAATTTGTACGGAAACTATCATTGTCATCTGTTAGATCATCCATTGGATCGTCTTCCAGATTCTCATTAACTTCCTTGACGCTCTGATCTGCCTTCTTTTTGAAGCATACAGTTTCCACGTGATTTTTCATTTTGCAATAGTTACAATAAAGATTAATAGCTTTGCACGTACGAGCAGTGTGGTTTGGTTTGCCACATCGTAGGTAACTAACTTCCTTGTAACTCTGGGACGAATTATTTTTATTTTGACCCTGTTGGCGACGATACCGCTGGTCGAAACGTTTGGATCGATCGTTTGTATTTGTTTGCGAGGCGACACGATGTATTTTGTTTGGTTGCTCGTTCTGTAGTATTTCGTTTGCGCCAGAAGTAGCTTTTTCCATTGCGTAGGCCAACCTCAACGTTTCATCAAGCGTAATATCGTCTTTCTCGAATAGGCGGTCGAGAATTGCTTTGGACCGAAGCCCACTAACAAAAACATCTCTTAGCATGATAGGTAACATTTCCTCTGAATATTTACAAGGGACTGCCAACCTTCTTAATTCGGCTACATAAGTGGAAAGAGGCTCACCTTCATGTTGTTTACGGTTCAACAACGCGTGTCGTGAATGTATTTGTAAGGGTGCTGGGTTTAGGTGGTTTTGAAGAAGGTCTCTGAGCTCGTCGAACGTTCTGTCGGTGTATTTTGCCGGATGCAAGAGGCTCTTGAGAAGTGCGAACAGACGGGGTCCAATCAAGGAAACAAAACACGGGACGAGAGTCGGGAACATTTTGAACTTCGAAGAAAGCCGTAAGTCTTTCGATGTATGTAGCGAAGTCCTCTTCATCTTCGTTGAACCGATCGAAACTTATTCCCGAAATTCCGCGATTACTATTCGCACTTTGCGTCGAAAGTTGACTTTGTAGAGCAACAACTTTTACAAGATCCGAAATCATCTTTTGCAAATCCGCAGTAGAAATAGTGTCTTCTTTCTGCTCGTCCATCGCGATAAGAGAGTTACCGACTTTTCATAGGATTTACCAATAGACACGGAGAAAACTGCACGTAGATTCGGAAACCGACTGTGCCACTTTTATGTACGCACTACAATATAATATGTAAGGAAGAAGAGAAGTACAATGTATACGCGAACGAACTGCATGACATATACGAACGAACTGCATGACGAACTGCATGATACATTGTATTGTAAAAACTAAACTGATAACAGGTTTTGTGGTTGGTACATCAAGTTGTTGTTCAGCTGATTCATGCCGGACATAATAGGGACAATTCGTGCAATGCTCAATTTTAAACTAATTTGTTTCAATTACGCTCGGTTTAACCATTTCAAGTATGTGATGGAAGTAAAAATGGGAGAACAAAAGTATCCTGCCTGAGGCAGGCTGTCGGTGAGAGCTGACGAATTATTTTCCAAATGGAAATGTTAAGAAACTTCGGTCAATTATTAAATATGTAATTTTTTTGATTAATAAAGTGAAAGGAGCGGGCCAGCAGATCAGGGCGGACGGGGCTAAGGAGAATGATCTGTGTTTTTACCGAAAGTTATGGAAGGGGCCCCTACGAGCAATATATATATTTGCACAGGAGACAAAGTACTTTCCAAAGGGAAAACCGCTAGCTTCATAATTTTAAATATTTATGGAAAATAACTACAGTCAGTTTAGGTTTTAGGGAAGAGAGGAGAGTGACCAGAAGTTAGGGGGAAGAGTAATTCAACCTGGGTCTCCTGCAGGTTTATATATAAACCTGCAGGAGACCCAGGTCGAATTACTCTTCCCCCTAACTTCTGGTCACTCTCCTCTCTTCCCTAAAACCGACTGTAGTTATTTTCCATAAATATTTAAAATTATGAAGCTAGCGGTTTTCCCTTTGGAAAGTACTTTGTCTCCTGTGTAGAAGCGTAGCTGTTTTCCAGCGGAAAGTACTTTGTCTCCATCATAAGTATACAGCGTAGCTGTTTCCCTTAGGAAAGTACTCGCTCATGTATGAAGGTATAGCTGTTTTCGTCCTTCAGTAATAGTACTCGCTCCCACAACCTGTATGGTGTAGCTGGAGCTGTATCTCTGTTCCAGAGATATATATCTAGTAGCGTAGCTGTTCCTCGGCTACAGAGGAGACCTACTCCTGCTCCTACCCCTTAGGAAATTCCTCTTCAGGGAATAATTGTGGCCAAAAACCAGAATTGTACATATAATGTAAATAATAGCAAGTAATTTATAATTTAAACATAAAAATTCCTTTTTCATACAATTTCAGATGGAAAATTAAGTAGGAAAAAGGCCTCGGAGGACACATTCATGTTGATCTCCGAGACAGAACACCGTGAATCTGCGTATTTAAGCTACTATAGAAACGTTATCTGATTATTAAATTAAATTGTGCCATGTTGTGATGAAGGAGTAGGGATAGTATTGTAACAAAATCGTGTCTTTCAAACAGTGCTGTATTTCCTTTTAGAATCAACTTTCAACAATAATCCAAATTTTAACAATCTATCCAACAACTTCCAAACATGTGTCAACATGTCACATGTGTCAACAATCCACTACTCGAGTCATTACATCATCCCTCTTCTTCCGTTGGGATGTTGACTGGCATCGGGTCCGTCCGAGCTGTTGTGGGCTGAACATCCGCCTGAGCCATTCTGTTTGCATGGAGGAGCCGCTTTCGCCGTCCCATTGCCACCCGAAAGAGCACCTCGTTCACTCTGTCTTGTACCACCCATGGTCCCGTCCACTGGGGCTGTAGCTTCGGACATCTGCCTTTTGATCGCTTGGGATCGTGAACCCATACCCAGTCCCCTTTCTCGTACATGGGCTTCCTGGCGTGGCGATCAAACTGCTCCTTTTGAGTCCTCATCTTCCATCCTGCCTGTTCTCGGGCGAACCTGTGGACTTGCTCCAATCTGGACTGCAACTGAAAGACGTAGGGGTCGGTCAATGTGGGCTGTACAGGAGGTTGGCAGACCATTGTGCCTGGGAGATTGAGATCCCTTCCATAAAGCAACTGGGCTGGGGAAAACCCAGTAGTCTCATGTGGGGAGGACCTGTAGGCTAGGAGGAATAGGGACAGTTTCTCATCCCAATCATCTTGGCTATCACTTACAAACATGGCCAGGTACTTTGTAATTGTCCTATTCAGTCTTTCCACCAATCCCCCTGACTGGGGATGGAGGGGTGTTGTGCGAGTCCTGTGGATACCTAATAACTTATTGACCTCTGTTAGAAGCTTGGATTCAAAGTTTCGTCCTTGGTCAGTGTGAATCTCACATGGCACACCATGCTTACAAATGAAGTGGTCAACAAGTGCAGTGGCAACTGTGTGAGCTTCTTGATTAGGGATGGCTATCACTTCTGGCCACTTAGTGAAGTAATCACATATCACCAGGATACAGCGATTCCCCTGCCTTGTCTGAGGGAATGGGCCTAGAATGTCCATGCCAATTCGTTGAAATGGGCCTCCAACCTTCAGCTGTTGTAGTGGTGCCTTGCTCCTATCCTTCCCTGGCCCTTTGACTCTCCTACACACACTACAACTCCTGCACCACGCCTTGGTGTCAGACGTCATGCCAGGCCAGAAGTAACTTTGTCGAAGCTTACCAAGTGTTTTCCAGAACCCAAAGTGCCCACCCCCTGGAGAACTGTGGCAGTTGGAAAGGATTTTTGGCACTGCCAGCTCTGGTACTACCCACTGCAGATGGTGTCCTCCAGCTTTGTCCTCCCAGCGGTGGAACAACTGAGTATTCTCAACCACTAGAGAGTCCCATCGAGAAACCAGTTGCTGAATTCGAGGGCTCTGACCCAGTGTGTCAGACGGAGCTGGCGCTTGACCTTGTTGTTTCCAATTTATGATCCATTGCATACCACTGTCCTGGAGCTGGTCGTCATGATCTTCTGTAAGCTGCAAAATATTGACTTCGTTTGGTTCAGTAGGCCTGTGATTCTGCTTTGCAGTCAAGGGTTGCTTCTCCTTGCAAAATGGGCAGTTGTTGTAGCATAACCGGCGGGACAATGCATCGGCATTGCTGTGGGCTCTTCCTGGTCGATGTACAACATCCATCAAATATGTTTCCAAGGTTTCAATCCACCTGGCCACCTGCCCCTCTGGGTTATGAAATGAATATAGCCTCCGCAGTGCTGAGTGATCAGTTCTTAACGTGAAGTTATTCCCATACAAGTAGTAATGGAAGTGGGCTATGCTTTTCACTGCAGCTAGCAGCTCTCGTCGTGTGGCACAATAGTTACGCTCTGGCCCAGAGAGAGTTTGGCTGTAGTAGGCAATGACCCTCTCCTTCCCCTCGGTGATCTGGGACAGAACTGCCCCAATTGCATGGCCACTACCATCACAATCCAAGATGAATGGTTTTTGAAGATTGGGGTAGGCTAATACAGGTGCTGTCATCATCGCATTTTTTAAGAGGTTAAAGCTTTCTTCACACTCTTTATCCCACTGGAACTGCGTTTGTTTTTCAGTTAATCTATTCAACGGCCTTGCTGTGTGGGAGAAATCACGAATAAACTTTCTGTAGTATGAGCAGAAACCCAGAAATGAGCGAACATTGTGCCTGTTCTGAGGTGTTGGCCAGTCCCTTACTGCTTCTGTTTTCTTGGGGTCTGTGTGAATGCCTTCCGCAGAGACAATGTGTCCTAGATACTGAACCTTCTTCTTGAAAAACTCACACTTTTTGGGATTTAGTTTCAGGTTGGCCTGCTCAAATCGTTGCAACACTCCCTGGAGTTTACGCAAAACTGTGTTGAAGTCAGGGCCATAAATTATGACATCGTCAAGGTACACTAGAGCCAGGTCAGATGGCACCACAGCTTCCATCAGGCGCTGGAAGGTGGCTGGGGCATTGCATAAACCAAAGGGCATAACTTTAAACTGCCAAAGCCCTTTCCTGTCCACCACAAAAGCTGTCTTTTCCTTGTCTTTCTCATTGAGGCCAATCTGTCAATAACCACTCTTCAGGTCAAGGACGCAGAACCAAGCAGCGCCATTCAATGTGTCTAATAGTGTCTGGATAGTGGGTAGGGCATACGAATCCTTTTTAGTGACCTTATTTAGTCTCCTGTAGTCAATGCAGAACCTTGTTGACCCATCTTTCTTAGGGACAAGCACAATAGGGGAAGCCCATGGGCTTTTTGAGGGCTCTATCACTCCTTGTTCCAGCATTTCAGCCAGCATTTTGTCTACTTGGCCTTGAGATGAGTAGGGGAGTCTACGTGGAGGCGGTTTGATTGGCCTTGCGTCTCCAGTATCAATAGCGTGCTCCACAACATTTGTTTTCCCAACTAATGACCCTTCCATAGCAAACACTATTTTGTACTGGGAGAATGTTTGGAGGACCTCCTTGTATTCTTTTGTTCCTTGCACTAAGTCTGAACTTTGTAGGAACCGTTCACCCCAGTTGTCTTCCTTGGGCAGTAGGTTGAGTTGGAGAGATCTAGCTACACACTGGAACCTGCTGAGGAGCGGTATGTTTTGCCCATCCTCAAAGCAGAATAATTCCTTATGCATGTCTACTTTGGCGTGCATTTTCCGCAACAGATCTACCCCAATTACACCCTTGTCTCTAATAGGGGCAACTACAAACTGGTGGGAGAAGGTAAGGTGGCCAACGGTAATGTGAGCAATGCAGTCCCCTATAACTGGTACCTTCCCATCTCCTGCTGTCTCCAAGAAGGCATGAACAGGTGGGTGCAAGTGGAGTCCAAAGTGCTGTACTATATCTGGTCGCAATAATGAGACAGATGCACCAGTGTCAACAAGCATGCCAACCCTGTTGTTAAGAACCCTAGTCTCGACAAAAAAAGCAGCAGATCCCATACGAATTGACTTTACCTGTGGGCTGTGTTCTGAAGCCAGTGCATGCCCCTCTGCCCTGGCTTTAATCAGTTTCCCTGATTGGTCTTGGGGTGTTTGGGGCAC
Organism: Stenodema calcarata; assembly: GCA_963920205.1. Taxonomy (NCBI): domain Eukaryota; kingdom Metazoa; phylum Arthropoda; class Insecta; order Hemiptera; family Miridae; genus Stenodema; species Stenodema calcarata. The sequence continues at coordinate 1,735,007 of OY986051.1, forward strand.
TGTGCTCTGAAATGTCCCTGTTCATTGCAATTGTAGCACTTGTTCTCTTTCCTAATGTTGGAGGGGGCAATGGCTTCCAACTGCATTGCAGTTGACAGGGCTTCTTGTAAGGACTGCGGTTTGCTTAATGTGATCAATTTTGCAAGGTCCCTATTGGATAGAGCGTCCATAAACGCTTCTACTGCTTTCTTACCCCTGTCCGTCCGTGAGTCCTTGGGAAACGCCCCTCGCACTAAATGTTCAATATCCTTAGCAAGGGCAGTAAGAGGCTCATTAGGTTGCTGGGTACGGGTCTTTAACTGGATTCGGCTTGTTGGTTGCAATTTGGCTTGTCCAAAGTGTTCAGCTAGAGCAGTTATCAGGGTGGAGTAACTTGCTCGCTCGCTGACATCTAAATCAGCTAATACTGTAAGCGCAGCACCCCGTAAACTATTAGCTAACCTATCTCTTTTGGTCGCCTGATCCCAACAATTGGTTTGGGCTGTGACGTCAAGATGAACGTTGTACTCCTCCCATACAACCTTACCATCGTACAGACTCAGTGGCTCCTCTCGAGGCACATTAGGCGGGTGAGGGTTGTAGGGTGGTGGTTGGTGGGGCGGTTGAAGGGTCATTGCGCGCCCAGTTTGGCTTGTCGTCAAAGAGGTGTGTATGTCCGCAAGCTGGTGGCGTATTGTGGCAAGCAAAGACTCCACCGCGTCAAGCCGTCCGGCTACGTGTTGTGAAGTGGTTTCGAGGATAGCAAGCCGTTGATCAACACAACTCACCCTTTCAGTCACCACGCGGGAGGTTGCCTCAAGTGCAGTAACTCGTTGATCAATACAGAGTTGAGTTTGAGAGGTATTTGGCGTGGGATCTGATCTTGGGGACCCTGGGCGAGAGGGTCCGACGTCCCCTGTCCGAGATGGCGTAGATTCAACAATCGGGCGGCGACGAGTCGAAATGGTACGCGCTGGTACTGCATCACATCCGCCCGCCGACTGGGCAGACCGCTTAGGCATGTCGATGATCAGCCGTCCACGAGTTCAACCGGAATGGCCCCCAATGTAACAAAATCGTGTCTTTCAAACAGTGCTGTATTTCTTTTAGAATCAACTTTCAACAATAATCCAAATTTTAACAATCTATCCAACAACTTCCAAACATGTGTCAACATGTCACATGTGTCAACAATCCACTACTCGAGTCATTACAGTATCAAAGATATTAGATAAGAAATCATTTTTTCTTCGTAACTTATTTTGGTTTTTATACCTCTCAGGCCCACCCGTCCAATCCCGTTTGTTTTCGCCGATCCGAAACAAGAACGAGCTGCATCACATCACACATGAAAACCTTTTTAGAACAAGCCTCGGAGCACGATACACTCCACGACATTGTGTTCTTGGTAAGACTACTGCATTGCTTGTACTTCTGTTACTCCCTATTTCGTACAGTTATCTTCTTGTAATTCTCCTCATAATCTTATTCCTTCATGTTTGGTTCAAACAGGTCAGTGGCACAAAGTTGGCTGCTCATAAATTTATTCTCACGTCCCGGGGCTGTTCCTCGTCGTTACTTCAGAAGCCCATAGTTCAAGTACCCGCCGGAATCCCCCCTGTGATATTTGAAGAACTGCTGAAATTCATTTACACCGGTGATTCGGTTCTCTTGCGATTAGGGAAATGTAGAGAACCGTTAGTGTTCCCATTTAATGAGTTAATGGTGTGATATATACGTGTAATTGCTGTAATATTCTAATGATTGGTTTCCGTTTAGCTTTCTGGATATTGTTGATCCACTGAAGAAATTCGCCGAAGCATCAACTTTTGCTGGTGTCGAAGAGTTGCAGAAGAAGTTGCAAAATCTGAGGTTAGTTTGGCTACCTACTACCCCTACTGGTTCGAACAGCTTTCCACCCACAAAACGACTAATTTGCATTCTTAATTTCAGGTTTGAAGATGGAGTAATATTCTCTTTTCATGACATGAAAGGGTTTCCATGTTCTGTGCAAATGTGTTTCGATCGTCAGCTCTTCCCTGCCTTGTGTGACGTCGACGTTTTGTGTGATGACTCAGTGACGTTGAAAGCCCACAAGTGCATTTTGGCGGCACGAATGGAATATTTCAACAACATGTTCATGAGAGGGTGGACTGAGGTGATTAACTAACAAGTTTCACCTGGCAAATACTTGTATTGGAAATTGATACCTTCACTTAAGAAGAGTTTGGATTTGTTTATTTCAGGCGGGGGCTGGTCAGAAGATACACTTACAATGCTCTTCAAAAATTGTAAATTGGATTTTGGACTTCCTTTACACTGACCGCCTACCCGAGTCTTTGGGATGTGATGATTTGGACAGTATCATCAAGTAAGAACCTGCAAAATACTTTTTAATAATAACCGTTTCATCATTGTTAATTGAATCCTCGAAAATGTTGGAAACCACTCAGCATTGTATCCATAACAAATTTTTCAGGCTTCTCATTGCCTCAGATAAGTACCTCATTGACGACTTGAAAGACGAGTGCGCTATTTACCTGTCGGAACTGCTGAGCCTAAAAAATTGCGTGATGGTACTCCAATTGGCCAGTACTTACAACGAACACAGCTTGAAGGTCTCAGTAATGGAATATATTACCCACAATTTGAACGCTGTGATGGAAAACAGGTTTGCTGCTCTGTAATTATTGCATTACCTTGACATCCGTCCATTTACTTCATAAACTCTGCTCAATACATTTTTTAGGTATTTGGAATTCTTGGACGAAGCCCTTCTGTCAGAGCTCAAGGAATATTGCAGGGACTTACTCCCTATCAAATTCAAAGAACGAACGATTAGCACATATTTTGAAGCTCCTTCGGATAGAGTGATATGCGATGCAGCTCTTGAAATTTTCTGCACAGGTAAGTGTAGAACTTTGGGTTTTATTTTCAAGAGCTGTGCTCTGTTTGTTATAGATACCCTGGGAATGTTCGTTAGTATGCTAGGGAGATACTCTGGTTATGAATGTCTGTACCTAACTTGTAATTATAGCTGTTCTTATTGATGCCATCAAAACTTGTTAATGACAATCTATATAAATGAAAGGTGTAATTTCCCACTATTATTTTTTAGATTCTCCTATGGAATTTCCTGTGCTAGCTGAAGAGGATAACGATCGTCAAAAATTAGCTTCCAGTAACAAGAAGAAACCCCCTAAAAAGATGTCCGCAGCATCACCACCAAGTACCGTCCTTTCTCCATCAGAATCTGAGGGTATCCCGTTATCAGTCAGTGTTGAATCTGCGTTCTCCCCGTCCTCTTCACCCTTCGAATCTTCGTTCAACATCGTGGGATTTCCGTTACTATCTGAGTCGTTCACGGCCAAAACAGAACTCTCTAAATCACTGCCTAAACATAGGTAAGTTCATCATTTTCTATTAAAGGAACTTAAGATGTTATTGAAGATGATTGATGATATCAACTCTGATGAGCGCTATTCATATAAAACCTCTGGTCCTCCTAACCTTCTTCGTCCTTTTTGGAACCTCTTGTTTTGAAAGTGTCGTTGTTATGAGGTAGGTTTTCATTATTCTGGTCGTCAGTTTTCCATATTTCTACTGAGCGTACCAGCGCTAGGCTCCTCCCACTTCCAGTCCAAAATGGTGTGGGTTGCGGGTATTCCCTACCAATTTTGGAGACTGTAGCTTGGACCAACACGTCATTTAGGTCCACAACACACCTTGAAGCTTGATGACCTTCGAACTAGGAACCTGAAAGATCCATGCGACTGCCTAGTTGTCGTTGAGTAGATCAGCATCAGTTCCCATACGTGCATTTATTAGGATGCCAACAGCTTTTCACGAATTTCTTCACTCATTCTGTCTGACCATGGTCATATTAGGCTGTTTCTGCCTGATAACATTACCTGCATTGAAGAAGAATGTAGAAACATTTAACGTTTTGTTTGGTAACAATTTCAGTACTGAACCAAGAAGAGTCTACCCTCCCAAGTTATCACAGAAACAAAGGAGGAAGTTGGCAGCGGAGTTCGAAGAAAAACTGGATTTGAACCCTGAAGAAGTTAAACCAAAGAGGGGTTGGGCCAAAATCGAATTTTCGCCGGTTACGCCCTTGGAACTTACTCGCTCCCCAGCCTCAGAATCAACCAAGTTAGTGAGCCTACTTACTTTTTCTCACGTTGTGCAAGAATGAATCCTCTTGTGGAATCCTCATCTCAACCAATCATAGTTTGATTCCCCAGAGAACTGGTTTAGTCTTGTAAAAGGTGTGGGTGCTTGAATGTTCCCACATATTCATGGTATAGCAATCTGTTGATCAAAAGCTTGATGTGCAACAACACCTTAGTTTGCTTATCTGTGAATCTGGATGGAGAAGAACCGTGGATTTCCGCTCAACTCCTTGCTCATCAATGTGGTGATTGTATTCAGTTTATGATTATAATTCCAATCACACCTGTTTCAATTGTGATCACATTCCAAAACCATAATTTCTAACTTTTATGAATTCTTTTACTTTGCCGAATAAAGCCTAAGTTCTAGGTAAAAGTTCTAAGTTCTAAAGCAGTTGCTTTATCATTACAATCATAATTTCTGCATTCCCTTTCCTTCCAGGAACATGATTCCCAAATTTAGCACTCAAGTTTCACTTAGCATAACAACTAGTGATGTAAAATGGTGGTCGTCCATTTTCATTTTACTTCATGGAGTCTGTGGATAGTCAAGTGTGGAAGCACATATTTTTTCACAATTCGAAAAACCACCCACCTTATTCACATTTTCATCCTCGGTTTACAGGAAAATCCAAGACACTGGTCCAAACTTGGTTGAAATAATAGCTAAAGAGCAACAGAAACGCACTAATTTGAGAAAAATGACTACTAAGCCATTCCATCTCACTCAGGTTTGTAAACCTTTGACCTCTGAAATGTACGTTACGGATCAGATGCGGATTGCAATCAATAATTGATTAATTATTAGTCTTTACATTTTGGAAATAAAAATTATTATTTCTCTCTGCGTTTCTTACAGATGGAAGATTCGGCAATGCTGAGCCTCGAAGAGTTCTACAATGTGGGAAGCAGCTATGACGAGCGTATCACAATCACGCGGGTCGTTCCTCTAAATGTTGCTGAGCCTACTTGGATGCCTCTTTCTAGAAGACTACCCATCCTGTGATATTCCATTACTTAATGACCTCAATCTCTTCGATTAGGTATATCCGTTATCTAGGTACACAAACAACAACACAATATTTTCCTTGTGAGTTCGCATTTCAACATTATGCTTGTTTAACATTTTTTGTGGTTAGTTTTTTAATATAACAACTATTCGGTTGAGACTATAATTCACCATTACATTTATATTTTATATTCGACATTAAAAATTTTTTGTAAAGTACATTAAATGTACTTTGACAAATTTTGTCAAAGAAGTGTTTCCAATAGGGATGGCCATCGATAGTCAATAGTATCAAAATATTTTACATCAATATATCGATATTTTTATATCGATAGTGTTTAGTTCAACAGTATCGGGTATCGATTATTGAGTAACCGATAGTTTCTGGCGATATTTTTTTTAGCCGATATAATATATCGACTCAAAAATTTTGGAAATGTTTGATATTATCAAGCATTGCCAAAATTCTTGAGTCGAATGAAAAACTGTATGAGGCTGAACTAGTATGATAATGATGTGGGTGAACTAGTATGATAATGATGATGATCTCCAAGTTAGTTGCCTTGTTAAACGTGGCAGCCATTAATTGAGGGTGAACTAGTAGAGCTTTCTACTAGTTCCATGGACGCTCTAAACTTCATGATGTTAAAACATAAAATTATGTTTTCTCCAAAATACGAAACACTATTATTGTTGAGCGTAGGTAGCGCAGGGTTGACTAGAGAAATAATAAAGCAACCAATTAACCTGGCTTTTGAAAAAGAAAGAAAACTTGAATATAGCTAATTAATTGAACTGAGAAAACAGTAGTTTGTGAATAAAAAAGTAATCAAACTATTTAAACTGCAGATTCTAAATTGTCCAAAATAAAACAAATTGCTGCTGATTTATAAAAAAAAGATCTGACCGAGAAAATTGTCCAGTGGGGGATGAGACGAGGTGAGGGGGTAATGTCCAAGTCTGATGATGAGTGTGGTTGATCACCAGGATGAGATATGCGGGTAGGTCTAATGCTGATGATTGGTCAACAATTCCAAAAATAGTAATTCACACACGTGGTGGGATGCTGATGACCTAGAACGCAGGGAGAAGAGAGGCGGTTGAGCTCAACGAGAATACTGAGGAAGTCGTCGGTAGGTGAGGGGAATGCGATCTTCAACGAATGCTGGGCGAAATCCTGACGCTTGTTGTTCTCCGAGAGCTGGACACTTGGACCTCATCGGCCTTACCTACATAATGGCTAAACATGACTCGACGCCCGGCAGTTCTTCACAACTTAAACGCTAACAATATTTTTCCTAAACAGATAGATACCTTACCTCCGATACTATCGAATATCTATATGTTGGCTACCGATGGCCATCCCTAGTTTCCAATTTCAAAATAATTTTTAATTATTAACCTTCCATTGGATATTTTATGTATGTCTTTCAAAGGTCCCCAGTACTAGACTCTTGCCCAAGCCTTCGGCTCTTCCGGGGGTGCCCGAACTCGACAGAATCCCCGTGATGAGCGGATGTCCGGGGGTCCACCTGATAACCGGCAATGCGCATGCGCGAGGACTTTGATGAATTTCTCACTCGCTATGTAGTTGCCAAGCACTCTCAAAAATAAAAAAACATCCCGCAAACAACAGATTGCATAAATATAGATTAGTTGGACAGAGAGAGCTATTCATAATATAATTTATGCGGCCATAAAAGTATATTATACTTTTAGTGGCCGCATAAATTAAATTGAGGGGACATATTAATAAGATGATGAGGGCAACAACGCTACCCTCTGCCGGAAGAACCGAAGGCATTGGGCAAGTCTCCACACAGACTCTTCTGTCCCCAGTCACTACAGAGATTTCTCCATACATAACTTGACTTAAGGAATCTTTCTCCTAAAAACTAAACAACCCCCCCCCCCCCACAGTTATTGTAAATCCTCGGATTCCTATACTACTTATGACTGTATCTGTAAGTACTCGCCAGTAATTCAAGCACAGTTAAATGCTCTCAATACGTGTGTAATTTGGTCGTTTGTAGATAGATTCATTATTTATGTGCAAACCTTTGTATGCCACCGTGGAATCCAAGTGACTATATTTTCCCAAGGAACGGTAATACTACAGGAGATTAGAGAACCAGTTTGGGAGATCGGAAAATATTGAATGAATATGAAATTAACGTGAACTGTGAGACTGCGGCCGAACAAATACCAATACCGTTACGTCTGGACAAAGGATGGTCGGATTTTCATGAAGAAGGATGATGCTGCCAACTCCATCAGGATTTTGCGTCAGGCACAGCTTCAGAAATTGGACACTGAGGGAAGACTCAGGGCTCATTTCCATTGTTGCGACTTGGAGGTAAATAATTATTATCTGATCATAGAGCTGAAAGAATAGTAGTTTATCAACTAATATGAATAACATCATTGATATTTTGGATGGCCCTTCTCCGATTATATGTGAGAACATACCAAAATTGAATACCTAATGAACTTGGAGCAAGTAACCGAGGTAATTTATTAATCATTAATACAAACATCAGAAGCATACACAAAAATTTCGACGAGTTTCTTTGTACTTTAGCTCTCTTAAAAAAGAAACCCGATGTGATTTGTCTGACCGAAACATGGAGTGCAAATTTTGATGTTGCCTACTCTGTACCTGATTATACAGCCTGCGCTTCAAATAAATAAATAAATTTTATAAATCAAAATTCGGGAGTAGTGATATTTTTTAATAGCATCTGCATTGTCAAGAAGTGAGTATGTCGAGGGCCAGTTGTTTAGTGTCGACTTTCAAGCATGGCAACTTGAAATATAAAATAATTTGTACCTATCGTTCCCCAAGCGCTTCATTTTCTGATTTTAACAATGAATTGAGAGAAATCTGTAAACAGGATCCAAATATGACGACTATCCTAACGGGGGACATGAATATTGATATTTCTGATACCTCTCACTGAACTGGATAAAACTGAATACTTATCAATGTTGTGTGAACTTGAGTACATCTCACTAATGAGCGAATATACTCGAGAATTTAACTCTGTAAAATCATTTATCGATCATTTGTTTATGCGGGCGCCAAAAACTAATAATTTTAAAGTTTTACCCATAATTTGGCACTCTAATATTACAGATCATTATAGCATATTGTTGAATTTAGAAGTTGTTAATATGTCACAGTTAAATTTAATTCGAAATAGTTTAATTAGCCCAATGATTGGTAAGATTGATTATGATAAATTGATTGTACGTTTGACTGATGAATCATGGGAACAAGTAACGAATGCCAAGGATGTTAACCAATGTGCACAGGTGTTTCATTATATACTACAGTCAGCTATGGAAGCATGTACAATGAGGTATGAAAATATCTCTCATAAAAAACGGATACTTAAGCCATGGATCACTCCCGGATTACTAGCTAGCGTACGTACAAAACAAAAAAATAAGTTCAATATTGAAAAAGAGTTTAATCTTTAATTTGTATTTAATTGTGACTCCTCCCCCAAACACGAGGGTTTCCTCAAATGGGGGAGTAGCATTCGGTAGTTGTATTTTTCTATATCAGACCTGTAATTTCTTATACTTACCACTGATGATTGTTCTTTTTTTTCTTTCTTGTTTATTTTCAATAAACGAATGATGAAAAAAAAATTGAGCCGTTTTCGAGAATTTAAATTTTTTTAAATTTCGGCTTCCCTATATACCCCCACCCCTATGCATCGGATCCGGAAGTGAACCCCCTTATGTCCTTCCCCGATCACATAAACATTTAAATACGGGAGATGGGTTCGAACCATTGAGCCGTTTGGGCGTGATTGAAGGACAGACGAACAGACACCAAATTCCAAATCGGCATGGTTCGACTCCATTTCTCGCGAAACGAATAACTGTAGTGAAATTTTTCGAAAATACCCAAGGAATACGAAAATTGTCTCTAAATTTAGTTACATAGATGTTATGTTATGTATAACACAACACAACATATTGTGTTATGCAGTTTATTTTTTCATGGTGATGGGAGCGATAGTGTAATTATTTGGTAACAAAGTGGTGGTTTTGAAGGCGGAAATAGAGAAGACGAAATTTTAAAAACAAAGTGTATTTGAAAAGAAAAATCCAGAGATACACTTTTACAAAAAGAAGAGACTAAGACTACAGCAGTCTATTGCACTGTACAAAATATCAATTAGAATTAAATAAGTCCCAAAAGTGAAAATTGTATGTTACGGTCATTTTTCTAGTCTCGTACCGGCCAAACTACTGTTGTACAAAAAGGTCATGAGAGAATAATTTGAAGACGATTTATTACGCTTTAATTCAAGTCTAGAATGGTGCTTTTAGACCGAATGGTTTTCTCAAAAACTAACAAAACTAACTGTCAGTCTCTTTTGGCTACAGCTCCAAAACTATTAGTCCGATTCAAAATTTCTTTGTTTCATCTTGAAGCTGGTTGAATTTACTATCAGACCCCTTATATGAAATGTTGATCAAGTCCCGTAAAATACTCATGCCAGTACGCTAAAATCCAAGTACTCAGTGGTAGTATGTTTACAATTTCAGTACTAATAAAACTCTGTAGACCAGGTAAACCCCAAGATAGAGCTCCGCAACAAGTCATTAAATTGTCTTCAAATTATTTCCTCATGACATTTTGTAGGACTAGTAGTTTGGCCGGCACGAGACAGTAGCGTAACATAAAATTTGCACGTTGGGGAAAAAATGACCTGTTTTGCAGACCTCTATCTTGGGGTTTACCTGATCTACAGAGTTGAAATTGTAAACGTACTATCGCTGAATATTTGGTTTTTGGCGTACTAGCATGAGTATTTCACGTAACTTTTCATATACGATAGTAAATTCAACCAGCTTTAAGATAAAAAAATTTTTTTTTTTGGTTTATTATCTTCGATAATGAACCATTGGAATCGCCCAAAGAACAAGATTTTTTAACCCCATGTCAAAATATGTTGGTTTACGTTTCAAGATACGTAGATTAAGAAAATCGAATAAAAAAAAAACTGCAAATTCTTGACACAACGGTTATCTTCTATGTACAGATCACCCTTCTGTCTAGATCACTAAATGATAGATTAATTATTAATATGAATTATCATTAATTATTATCAAGTAGTGTAAATTATTAATATTTATTGTTGGTTATTACCTATTAGTTTTTATGCTTCATTATTATAATATTATTAAATATTATTCATTGACTCGATATTTGAAAACCATGTGCTATTTGAATCAGCTGGACCAGTTTGAAAATGGACCAGACAGGCTGCCTCACGATTCACTCTCATGTTGACGATTTCCAATCTGCTCCAACTTTGAGTCGTCATTGTGAACGAACGGCTGTTCGTAGAAAGCTGTGGATGGTCTTAAAAAATTCTAAAAAATAAACTCTATCTAAATATGAAATAAAACTCTGCAAATTCTTGACACAACGGTTCATTATCTTCTTTGTACAGATCACCCTTCTGTCTAGATCACTAGGTCTGAATGTCTATATCCTAAATGTTAGATTAATTATTATTATCAATTATCACTAATTATTAACAATTTTATCAAGTACCTAGTGAAAATTATTATAATTTATTGTTAGGTATTATTAATTCGTATTTATTATTAATAATAATTATTATTAATTATGATCAATTAATACGATATAATTCTGGGGTTTTTAATACTACGTCGGTAATAATTTTTCTATAAAAGAAGTACCTACCAACAAACATTCGAAATTACCTTCATTTCCGTAGCACGAAACGCACCTCAGAACAACAAAATCGACATCACTTAAGCCATATGATGTTCCAAAGAGCTTGTTAGTATGAAAATGGACCTGTATTTCAACAGTTTGAGTCACGATCGTGTTGTGAGGCACAATCTTTGAGCCGTCATTGTGAACGAACGGCTGGTCGTACAAAGCTGCGGATGGTCTTAAAAAATTCTTAGGAACAAACTCTATCTAAATATGAAATAAAAAACATACCGTTCTATATGAATTTTTCGAGATATGAGATTTTCAAATTTTCAAAATTTGTTTTGAACCCCTTCCCCTTGACCTAGGGTTCTGAAAAGTTTCGAGGACCATTGTGGGGTTGGTCGAAACCCATAAAAAAAATTTCGTAATTTTAACTCAACGCTAACTGGGCAAAGTGGCGCGGACGGCGTACGGACGGATTTTTTTTTATTCGATTTTCTGAATCTACGTATCTTGAAACGTAAACCAACAAATTTTGAGGGGGGGTTAAAAAAATTTTTTCTTTGGGCGATTCCAATGGTTCATTATCGAAGATAATAAACCAAAAACATACCGTTTGATGGAAATTTTTCGAGTTTTGAAATTTTCCAAATTTCAAAATTCGTTTTGAACCCCTTCCCCTTGACCTAGGGTTATGAAAAGTTTCGAGGATCATTGTGGGGTTGGTCCGACCCCGGAAACCAAATTTCGACATTTTAGCTCAACGCTAACTGGGCAAAACCAGCGGCGTACCAACGGAAAAGTAGTCCGCAAAACTTGCACGACGAAGACTGGAATATTCGTTAAACAAACGGATTGTTTCGTCACTTCCGAAATGAGAAAAATAATTACGAAATTTGCAGACATTTAAATTTAATGGCGAATGAAATCATTTGCCGGCGAATGAAATCATTTGCCGGGAAGTATGTTCCATCTTCTACACGGAACCGCCGATACCGCGTATGTCAGCCGCAGCGGGATATTCAAATATATTCTTTTACGTTACTTTTAAGTATTCGTGAGTTGTACACGCGTCTTCGAGTGGCAAGTGACGAGTTCACGACAAGTGACGTGGGAGAAGGCGGAACGTTGATGTTGACGTTGACGTAGTGTGAAGGCGTCGGGACGCAAAAGGGGGCGTCACGTCGGATCATCTTGGCGGCGCCTCCGATCATCTTGGCGGCGCCTTCGATCATCTCCAGAAACCACGACCTTCCGAACGCATTTAACTCGTCCTCACTGACCCCAGAGACGGGCGTATTCATAATTTGGAAGAATAAAGCCACAATCACATCTTATAATGAATCTTTCGAAAAATTCATTTGTTTTGTGAATTTAACTAAAATTTAATGCATTTTTTGAGAATATCACTCAAATTTTCCTATTTTACAATAAATTTTACATAAATTCAAGTTTTGGTTTATTATCTTCGATAATGAACCATTGGAATCGCCCAAAGAAAAATTTTTTTTAACCCCCCCTCAAAATTTGTTGGTTTACTCAAAGCTAACTGGGCAAAGTGCCGCGGACGGCGTACGGCGGACGTTCGGATTTTCTTTCATTCGATTTTCTGAATCTACGTATCTTGAAACGAAAACCAAAAAATTTTGAGGAGGGTTAAAAAAAATTTTTCTTTGGGCGATTCCAATGGTTTATTATCGAAGATAATAAACCAAAAAGTAGACTTCATATCGACTCGAGGTGTTTATTTGAGTTCGAATGGACCTTCAAGAAGAGCAATTGTCGACTCAAAAACACCTTGAAAACGAAAAAAAGTGGACTTCATATCGACTCGAGGGGTTTATTTGAGTTCGAATGGACCTTCAAGAAGAGCAATTGTCGACTCAAACACATCGTGAAAACGAAAAAAACTCTGCAAATTCTTGACACAACGGTTCATTATCTTCTTTGTACAGATCACCCTTCTGTCTAGATCACTAGGTCTAAATGTCTAGATCCTAAATGTTAGATTAATTATTATTATCAATTATCACTAATTATTAACAATTTTATTGAGTACCTAGTGAAAATTATTATAATTTATTGTTAGGTATTAATAATTCGCATTTACTATTAATAATAAGTATTATTAATTATGATTAATTAATACGATATAATTCTGGGGTTTTTAATACTACGTCCGTAATAATAATAATTATTATTATTTCTATAAAAGAAGTACCTACCAACAAACATTCGAAATTACCTTCATTTCCGTAGCACGAAACGCACCTCAGAACAACAAACTTGTTGAAAAACAACCTCACTACAACAGTGACGTCATGGCCAGCCTGCGCTCTCTGAAGGGCTCCTCAACAAGACCGCCATCTCTTTTACATTCTGTTTACGACCTTGTTACGAGTCAGATCTTATACCAAGTTTATATACTCTCAAATTATATTCTCATATCAGATTAAATAAGTTCTAGTGAAGTAAAGTGTTGTGTAGTTGATTTCTTCGGGATCCGTAAGTACATCATTACTGAGGTAATATAATGTTACGAATTTAAGCGAATATCGCAACATGAGCTCAGCTTGGCTTGCTAGCGGAAGGCAAGCCCAGGTATGCTTCTGGTTCTTTGTTCAATAAGTACGGGTTGGTTTCAGTTGTCACGTACCAAAAAAACGGTTCTGAATTACGAGTTGACTTGATTGATCTGTCAGACCTTCCTGAACGGAAAATACGGAGTCAACATAATACGGTTACCCCATAGTCGTGGGCTTCCGTTCAGGTAATACGGAATACGGAAATACGGGCTGCATAAATCCATGGTCGCAGAAAGTCCCACAATAATACGGAGTAAGGAATACGGAGTATGAAATAAGGAAAACGGAATAATGAATACTGAGTAAGAAATACGGAGTATGGAATAATAAATACGGAGTAAGGAATAAGGTCTCATGCAATAATACGGTGGTCTGACAGAATTTTTGGATGTTGTGAGGTCCTCAATCTCGAAAAATGCATGAGAAATAATACGGAATACGGGAGGACCTCACGGAGTTTAACCTATGTGATCCGTAGAATTGGATTATGGTCTCGGGAGACAAACAAACGGGGACACAGTGTGTGTGTTTTTTCTTTGTCTTGTGCCATGCCAGAGAAGTCTATGGATACTAGGTTGCTCCAGTTGTGGAGCATCCATGCTGGGTGGATGTTTCGCGGTAGTGACAAACTGAGACCAACAAGGTTTCAATTTTGCAATTTGGTTGATCCAAACAGTAAACGATTTTATGAGAACTAGGAGCTGCCTGGATACAAGCAGCGTTTTTCTTGAATTGGGCGAGTAGGTATACTGACTAATACGGTGAATTGTTTCAAGCAATTCAAATACGGTCAACTCTAAATACGGATTCCTCGTTAAGAGGAATGAGTTGAAAATACGGAATACGGTTTCCTCGATGAGGAATAAGTCGAAAATACGGAATACGGATTCCTCGATGAGGAATAAGTCGAAAATACGGAATACGGATTCCTCGATGAGGAATGAGTTGAAAATACGGATTCCTCGATGAGGAATGAGTTGAAAATACGGATTCCTCGATGAGGAATGAGTTGAAAATACGGATTCCTCAATGAGAGGAATGTTTTGGAAATACGGTTGGAGTTCCTTCTTGGTTTTCATTGCTTCCGCTCATTTATTGACAAGGTGATGGTGCGTCGTGAACGGGTGGCACATTCGATTCGTAAAGCGCAGTTCGTATACAAGTACCTACAAATAGGGAACGTGAAACCAGCGAGGCGAACTCAGTGTGTTTTTCCGCCCCGTTTCAGCACATTAAAAACCTAGGTTCTCCAATACCTACTGCTCGCCCTTTTCAAACTCATAGCGATAAGTTAAACCCAATACGGAAGCCTACACTTTAAAATACGATCATGGTAAAGTTAAACCATGAGAGTAGAATGTTAAGTCATGAGAGTACTTAAAGTTAAATGCCTGATTTATACATCTTAGTTATTTCAAAGTGAAATAATGGACGTCTGTACTATACTCTCAGCTACCTGCCCGTTATACAAAGTTGCATTAATATGTCGTTTAAGCTTGAATTATGTGTTTCAGGAACACCTCGATCAATACGGTTTATAATAATAAGGTCTTGTAACGAAAGTTTGAATACGGACGAGAACACGGACATACGGCATCATGGACCTCGATCTTGAAAAACGCATCATAGAAGAGGTGAAACCGCGCGAAACTCAGTTTCGCCGCAGATTGACGATTTCCTTCTTGAGTGAAGCGCAAGATATCAAGGAAAGCATCAATTCCATGGCACAGGAGTTCTGTTTCAAGATCGACGCACTCACTTTGAAGTATCAAAGTGCTATTAATGAATATGAAGCCGACTGTGATCAAGAGCTACTCCTCGATTCTCTCGTTCATCCAATTCCCATTGGAAATCAACCCGGAAACTGTTCCAATGAAGGTGACCCGAATTCTCGAAATGGTGAATCCAGATGCACACCGAACACAAGCAAGCCGATATCTGCAGAAACTGAGAGCACCTCTTCATCAGGACGGACGCCTAATGTCGAACCTGTAGTGAGGAGAGAAATTCATCTACGCTTCTTGAATGGCGACAATAAATTGAGTGCGGATGCAGACTATGCTTTATGGAAAGGACGGTTGGAGCTTGAGCTGAAAGCAAAAGATTGTATGTTCCTACTGGACCCCTCTATTCCACCTGCAGAGGAATACTCTCCACGAGAACTTCTGAGGATGAACAACGCAGTCATGTCGTATATTTGTTCAAATTTGCCAGAAGATAACCAACGTTTGGTTAAAAGATGTGAAAATCCCAAACAGATGGTAGACACGCTCGATATGCTAAAACAACCAACTACTGGATACAATGTGTTTGGATATGTAGATCAATTTGTTAATATTCGATTTGATCCAACGAAGGAGTCTGTGTTGAAATTCCTCACCCGATTTGACGACTTAGTTGAGACAATCAGGAAAGTCCCAAATGCCAAATTCGACGATTTCCTTGTTCGTCACGGTCTTATCACGGCCATTGGCGAAGCTTGCCCTAAAATTAAAGACCATGCACTCGACAAACCTCAAATGACGATCAAAGATATTCACGATGAAATGCTGCAGGAAAATGGGTTCCTTAAAGAAAGTGTTCGAAGAGATGACAGAAGTTTCGCCTCTGAAAGGGCGCTTCATACCTCCATGAACAGTCAGAAACGATCACGTCAATATTCAATCGCAACCAACAAAAGGATGAAGTACTACCCTCACACTTTGAAGCCGACTTGCACTAATTGTGGAATTCAGGGGCATAAGACATCAGTTTGCAGACATCCTGGGAAAATGTGTTATAATTGCGGCAGCTTCGATGGCCATATTTCAACCAACTGCCCGAACCCGGCTACAGACTATTCAATCAGAGCCCGAGGAAAAAGTGATGAACCCACCAGATATAGGAAATTCACATCAACCACTGGTTCATTACGAAGTACATCGCAAAATAAACGTAACCCAAAGAATTTGAATCCAAAGAAGGGACGTCTAAGGATGCCATTTCGTCAGGCTCTAAAATCCAAGAACAACAGCCTCAATCTAGCCATAAGTCTCGACTCTGATACTGAACATCTACCATTCGAACAGCAAATGTGTTGGGTTGAATATATTGACACGGACGATGACGAAACCGAAGATCCAGTGGCAAACATCGCCACAGACAGAGAAACACCATCATGCAATGACCAAGATGGTTCATGCAACTCAGGAGCCATCATGTCCCTATTTGAAGGTAAATCCACTAAACGTGCAATGCTGTATTTTGTAGTCGATTCTGGGGCAACTGAACATATTGTCAATGATATAAATGTTTTTGCTACTGTTAGACTTCTGCCACGTCCACGGCATATTTCGTGTGCCAACAGTAGTTCTGATGCGGATCTCATAATTACTAAAGTTGGAGATATAGTCGTTTTAAACGAAGAAACTAACAAGCTAAGCCTTCTAAAAGACGTTTTGTACGCTCCTGAACTCTTAGAGAACTTGTTTTCCATCCGTAAACTCATCAAGAATGATATTTCTGCTAGGTTCAATAATCAAACAGTAACATTCGAGGATGACTGCTCTCATGAAGTTATAAAATCTGGGGCCTTCGACGGTCGTTTTTGGTGGATATCTTTTAAACTTCCTCTTGCCAAGGCCACCCCTGATCAGAAAAAAACAATAATGCTCGAAATTAATGAAATTCTCATGACTAAAGAAGTAGGTTCCACTAATTTAGTAACGTCAGGAATGGGAGGGGGCAAGGGATCCTCGGTCAAAAGAACTGATGCCATCAAAACGCTTGCAGGGGCAATTAAACCGAACACTAGAGACAATCCCGGATATAAGTGGCATCTTAGGTTGAGTCATTGTTCTAAGGGATATTTGGAAATAGCTAAAAGACACTTTCCTGAACTGAAAAATGTACAGTTCTCTACAGAGATTTTGGATTGCGCTGATTGCAAAATTGCGAAATCCACTAGGAAAGCGTGTAAAGAAGTTAGACATAGAACACTAACCCCATTTCACAGGGTGCATTGTGATCTGATGGGACCGATTAAACCACCCTCCTACCGTTCTCAATGCAAATACATAATAACATTTACTGATGATGCAACGAGATACGCAATGGCATTTGACATTTGTAATAAAACCAACGTAAATTTAGCTTTATTAAACTGTCTGGAAGAAATTAGAAAACTGAAGGGGCCAGACTACAGAATAGGAGAAATAAGGACAGACGGGGGCACAGAGTTTAAGACTACTGAAATGAAAAGTATTTTGGCTAGGGAGAATATTGCAATAACAGTATGTGAACCCTCCACTCCTCAGCATAATGCTGTTGCTGAGAGGTTAAATAGAGAGTTAGCAGAAAAGATTCGAGTTAATCTTATATCATCAGGAATGCCAAACTATTTTTGGGCCTTCGCTCTCAAGCATGTAGTGTATATCCATAATAGAACCCCAAATGCCTCATTAGATTTTAGAACGCCTTTTGAAATGGCCATGGGTTCTATTCCTACTCTGAAATATATTCGGAGATTCGGCTGTGAGGCTTATGTCCTCGACAATCACTTGAAGTCGAAATCAAAGTGGGCTCCTAGGTCTGAACTGAGTTTCCTCCTTGAATGTGGGGATACAGGATACACACTGTTCAATACACATACAAAGACGGTTGTTCGATCAAAACATGTCGAATTCATAGAAAATAGAGTATTTTCAGATTACCAAAATGAATCCCTAACTAATCAGTCATTTACCCAGCAGGAATTGGAGTCAAAATTCACAGTTGACTCTGATGTCCCACCTAATGATTCAACATTCGAATCAGATTCTTATATAATTGAACAAGGTGGACCACATGTTAAGAAACAAAGAGTTGACGAAACCCCAATTCTGATTGATGAAGCGACCAAGAGTGGTCAGCAAACTCTGAATGAAATTAGTCAATGTGCTAGTAAAAATGTAAAAATTTTAGGTGGTACAAATGAGTATGAGTTTTATGAAGATGAGGTCAGTTTAATTTGTCTTGCTAGTGAAGCTTATGAACAATTAGATTTAGAGCCACAAACGTACCTAGAGGCCATAAATTCAGCTGATGCTGAATACTGGATAGATGCAATCAACCAGGAATTTAAAGCAATAGAAAAATGCAACACTTGGAAAATTGTTCCTAAAGCAAATGTTCCTAACAATTCAAAAGTTATAAAAGCACGTTGGGTACATAAACGTAAATACGAGTCAAATGGCAACATTAGATTTAGAAGTCGTCTTGTAGCTAAGGGGTTTGCGGACACTAATAAATACGACTTATCTGAACTTTATGCACCAGTAGCCAGACTTCCGGATGTTAGGTTTATTCTAATTGTTGCAGCCAAATTCAATCTAGACCTTGCTCAGTTTGATATAAAAACGGCATTTCTAAACGGGAGTCTGGACAAAACTGTCTTCTTGGAAATTCCTGACGGCTATACTGAATATCTTGGTGAGGATGAGCATTTCCAACAAAGTAATGTGTGCGAAGTGCACAAAGTGCTGTATGGCTTGAAAGTGTCTCCTAGGCGATGGTATGTTCGGTTTCAAGAAGTAATTCTCAAACTTGAATTTAAACAGTATGAATATCAACCCTGTTTATTCATTTGGAAAGAAAATGACAAAATTGCTGTTATGTTAATATATGTAGATGATGTATTGTTAGCGTCTAATTCTAAGGACAAAATTGATGATGTGCGGGAATCATTGAAACGGGAATTTGATATAACTGATCTCGGCAGTCCTAAAAAATTCTTGGGTATGGACATACAACGAGATAGAAAGAATAAAACGATAACAATCAGTCAAAGGAAACATATTGAATCAATGCTGAACCGATTCGACCCTAAAAGTAAGAAGACCGCCTCCACTCCCATGATACCAGATATAGAGAATGTCGCCCTCAATAACACGTCAAAACCTGTAGATCCCTCAATTCCATATAGACAGGCTATAGGATCACTTTTATATATTCAAAATGGTACTCGGCCGGACATATCCTTCTCTATAAACTGGTTGAGTAGGAGACAGTCCAAATTTACACAAATGGACTGGGATGCAATAATTCGAATAATGAGATACTTAAGGGGATCAATTGACTTAAGTATCACTTTCAGGGGAAATTCCAATGATTTGAACTGCTTTGTGGATGCGTCTTTGGGACTCAAAGATGTTGATGGCCATTCCACATCTGGTTACATTGTTACTCTCTTCAACGACCCAATATCTTGGAAAACCAAGAAACAGACTCACGTGGCACTAAGCTCCTCTGAAAGTGAGTTTGTTGCCATGAGTCATGCAGCTAGGGAACTAGCAAGTATTAGGAATATGTGTCAAATCATTCTTAATCTTGACATTATACCCACGATGTTTGAGGATTGTAAACCTGCGATTAGGTTAGCAGAAATAGACGAATCATCCGCTATGAAACACTTGGTGAGGCTATGTTATTTATATGTTCGGGAACAGTTCAAAAATGGAAATCTGAAAATCACCTGGATTGAAACCGATAACCAACTGGCTGACACTTTTACAAAACCTCTTGTGAAAAACAAGTTTATTAAATTTAGAGACATTATGCTCTCAATAATTGATTGAATATGAATTAATTATGCCCTTTTGATTTCAGATCGACTCAATTAATGTTTATTGTTATGTAAAACGGTAATCCAAATGGATTAACAAATTAAAACGGCATTGTGAATACGGAATTGCAATAATACGGAATAAGGCCCATATTATGGGAGAAGAGCTCCAGCTCTTCTGTCACAATACATCCAGTGGAAGCTGCTAGCAGTCATCCACTTTACGCCTCCACCGGTGCCTTTGACGTCTACGCTGTAATGCAGACATCAACTCCGGCAGCATCATCTCGTCTTGGTTGCTGCACTCTCTGCATGTTGCGGTTGGGAGGGGGTGTTGAAAAACAACCTCACTACAACAGTGACGTCATGGCCAGCCTGCGCTCTCTGAAGGGCTCCTCAACAAGACCGCCATCTCTTTTACATTCTGTTTACGACCTTGTTACGAGTCAGATCTTATACCAAGTTTATATACTCTCAAATTATATTCTCATATCAGATTAAATAAGTTCTAGTGAAGTAAAGTGTTGTGTAGTTGATTTTTTCGGGATCCGTAAGTACATCATTACTGAGGTAATATAATGTTACGAATTTAAGCGAATATCGCAACAAAACTCGACATCACTTAACACGTAAAGCGCCATATGTATCAACCTTGATACAAATTGAGTATACTTGGTAAGGCCACATGTATTGATTTGATACATATTCGATTTACAGTGGGAGGCCATATGCATCAGAATGATACAACACTGAGAAGTCTCTTTTAACGTGTATGTATCATCCTGACGCATGGTTTACCTTACTTTGGATGGTAGAATGACCTTGTATGGCCCTGTACTGTGACATCCTGTTGTTGGCGCGCCAAAAAATATCAAAGGTGAAGAAGAAGAAGCGGTGTTTCCAGCTGTTGTTATCAATGTTATCATCCATGATCTATCCCACCAGGAGAAGTGCAGTTCCACGCGTTTTCACTCATCTTTTCAAACATTCTGTCAGTCAGTGTTCTCGTATATGTGTGCCTTTATCATAATGTCGGGTAGAAAAGTATTTGTATATGTGTATCAAATGTATACACGTGGCCTATGGGTGAGAAAATTCGAAAATTCACACCATGAGGCCACATGTATAAATTTGATACATCCGCCATTTTGGCATAATTTGCTCTTCACCTGAGCTAAAACTTGTTCAAGACCATCGGTAAGCACTTGCACTTTATAGAGAAATAAAAAAATAGAGCTGGCCTGGGGGTGTGAACCACTCAAAAAACGGCTGGCTTGAACGGGTAGACCCGTTTTTTTGGCTTGGCGCTATAAGTGTTAAGCCATATGATGTTCCAAAGAGCTTGTTAGTATGAAAATGGACCTGTATTTCAACAGATTGATACACGATCGTGTTGTGAGGCACAATCTTTGAGCCCTCATTGTGAACGAACGGCTGGTCGTACAAAGCTGCGGGTGGTCTTAAAAAATTCTACGGAACAAACTCTATCTAAATATGAAATAAAAAACATACCGTTCTATATGAATTTTTCGAGATATGAGATTTTCAAATTTTCAAAATTCGTTTTGAACCCCTTCCCCTTGACCTAGGGTTATGAAAAGTTTCGAGGACCATTGTGGGGTTGGTCGAAACCCATAAAAAAAATTTCGTAATTTTAACTCAACGCTAACTGGGCAAAGTGGCGCGGACGGCGGACGGCGTACGGCGGACGGACGGATTTTTTTTTATTCGATTTTCTGAATCTACGTATCTTGAAACGTAAACCAACAAATTTTGAGGGGGGGTTAAAATTTTTTTTTCTTTGGGCGATTCCAATGGTTCATTATCGAAGATAATAAACCAAAACTCGACATCACTTAAGCCATATGATGTTCCAAAGAGCTTGTTAGTATGAAAATGGACCTGTATTTCAACAGTTTGATTCACGATCGTGTTGTGAGGCACAATCTTTGAGCCGTTATTGTAAACGAACGGCTGGTCGTACAAAGCTGCGGATGGTCTTAAAAAATTCTACGGAACAAACTCTATCTAAATGTGAAATAAAAAACATACAGTTCTATATGAATTTTTCGAGATATGAGATTTTCAAATTTTCAAAATTCGTTTTGAACCAATTCCCCTTGACCTAGGGTTATGAAAAGTTTCGAGGACCATTGTGGGGTTGGTCGAAACCCATAAAAAAAATTTCGTAATTTTAACTCAACGCTAACTGGGCAAAGTGCCGCCGACGGCGTACGGCGGACGGACGGATTTTTTTCAATTCGATTTTCTGAATCTACGTGTCTTGAAACGTAATCCAACAAATTTTGAGGGGGGGTTAAAATTTTTTTTTCTTTGGGCGATTCCAATGGTTTATTATCGAAGATTCCAAGAGGTACGCGGTGTGGGTGTGGGAGGGGGCGCAGAGACATAAAAGGTCTCGTCGTATGACGCACTAGTTGGCCTCCTGCCAGCCGTATTACGTCATACGCTCGTGCGTCATAGGCTCTGACGTACTTGTTGGCCTCCTGCCAGCCGTCTTACGTCATACGTTCGTGCGTCATAGGCTCTGACGCACTTGTTGGTCTCCTGCCAGCCGTCTTACGTCATACGCTCGTGCGTCATAGGCTCTGACGTACTAGTTGACCTCCTGCCAGCCGTCTTACGTCATACGCTCGTGCGTCATAGGCTCTGACGTAATGGCCCGCCGGGCGCTTGTGTTCTGACGTGATCTGAGGGAAAGGGTGAATCAAGGGAACAAATTTTTCCCGTTTCAGTTTATGTGCCAAAGCAAAGACACGAAAATGTCAAAAAAATGTGTAAATAGGTACCTAAGCCCAACTGTAATGTCAATTTTCTGACAATGAGTTTTCGACTATAGTTTTCATACCTTTTTACTTAAGTACTTATTGCAATTTGAGACTGATAATGAGCTGTTTGCAAATAAAAAGTCTGATAACTACTTTATTACATCTTATTAATCTATTTTCAAGTTCCGATTCACAGTTGAATGTATTTTATTTAGATGTCGTAAAATTCGAAAACGATGGAATGACGAAACCTGTCGACTACTGACTCAAGTGATACTGTCGACTTCTAACAGATGTAGGTCGACTACTAGTGCAAAACCATGTCGACTACTGAAGAAAATGTTGGTCACTGGTATCGACTACTACCTAGAGCATTGGGATTTTTTACAAAACTTGTTTTTCCCTTTTCAAACCATGTTGAATAATATTTCCCGCTGCCAGGTCTTTTAGGGAAGGATCTTGGGTACACAATGAACAGGTTTGCAATGAGAAAAAAACCGAGTGAATATTGAAATGTCATCCATTTCTGACCTATATTTAAAATTTCAAGTATCTAGCTCATCAAAATTTAATTTGTTTAAACAAATAGGTATTATTTAAACAATTTTACAGACAAGAAACCGAGTGAATCCAGTTCTGTGATCCAGTTCTGACCTATTTTTAAAATTTCAAGTCAATAGCTCATCATCAAAATTTAATTTGTATTATTACAAAAAGGTATTATTTAAACAATTTTACAGATGAGAAACCGAGTAAATATTGCAATGTGGTCTATCCCCGACTCACGGTTAAAATTTCTAGACTGTAGTTTACCGGGAAGATGACAAAAGGTAGTTTTATTCTGGGCGTCTGAGGGTTGGGTCACATAACGGCCGTTTTCGACGCGAAAGTTTAGTGTTTTTCCTAAACCTTTGCGCGCTCACTGTGAACGAACGGCTGGTCGCACAAAAATCCAATTGGTCTTAGAAGATTCGTGATTTTTCAGGTCATTCAAACGTGAACTGAAAATTACACGTTTCAGTTAAATATTTTGAGATATGACATTGTCGAAATTTTAAATTTCGTTTTGAACCCCTTCCCCTTGACCTAGGGTTATGAAAAGTTTCGAGGACCATTGTGGGGCTGGTCCAAACCCAGAAACCAAATTTCGTAATTTTAACTCAACGCTAACTGGGCAAAGTGGACGGACGGATTTTGGTTTATTATCTTGGACGGATTTTTTTTTATTCGATTTTCTGAATCTACGTATCTTGAAACGTAAACCAACAAATGTTGAGGGGGGTTAAAAAAATTTTTTCTTTGGGCGATTCCAATGGTTCATTATCGAAGATAATAAACCAAAAATCCGTCCGTCCGCCGTACGCCGTCCGTGGCACTTTGCCCAGTTAGCGTTGAGCTAAAATTACGAAATTTGGTTTCTGGATTCGGACCAGCCCCACAATGATCCTCGAAACTTTTCATAACCCTAGGTCAAGGGGAAGGGGTTCAAAACGAAATTTAAAATTTCGACGATGTCATATCTCGAAATATACAACTGAACCGTGTAATTTTTAGTTCACTTTTGAATGACCTGAAAAATTACGAATCTTTTAAGACCAATTGGATTTTTGTGCGACCAGCCGTTCGTTCACAGTGAGCGCGCAAAGGTTTAGGAAAAACACTAAACTTTCGCGTCGAAAACGGGCGCTACGTGGGTCAACTCCAGACGCCCAGAATAAAACTACCTTTTTTCATCTTCCCGGTAAACTACAGTCTAAAAATTTTAACCGTGAGTCGGGGATAGACCACATTGCAATATTCACCCGGTTTCTTATCTGTAAAATTGTTTAAATAATACCTATTTGTTTAAACAAATTAAATTTTGATGCTGAGCTATTGACTTAAATTTTAAAAATAGGTCAGAACTGGATCACAATGCAATATTCACTCGGTTTCTTGTCTGTAAAATTGTTTAAATAATACCTATTTAGTTAAACAAATTAAATTTTGATGATGAGCTAGATACTTGAAATTTTAAATATAGGTCAGAAATGGATGACATTTCAATATTCACTCGGTTTGTATGACATGGTATGAGTATGGTAAGGTATATTATTGTATGTATGATTTAGTACAGTATGGTAAGATAGAAAAGAAATTCGTATGGTATGGTATGAGTACGGTGAGAATATGGTATGGTGCGGATTTGCAACACAGTCTGGTATAGACAGAAGGGTGATCTGCACAAGGAAGATAATGAACCGTTGTGTCAAGAATCTGCAGAGTTTTTATTTCATATTTAGATAGAGTTTATTCCGTAGAATTTTTTAAGACCATCCGCAGCTTTGTACGACCAGCCGTTCGTTCACAATGACGGCTCAATGATTGTGCCTCACAACACGATCGTGAATCAAACTGTTGAAATACAGTTCCATTTTCATACTAACAAGCTCTTTGGAACGTCATATGGCTTAAGTGATGTCGAGTTTGTTGTTCTGAGGTGCGTTTCGTCCTACGGAAATGAAGGAAATTTCGACCGTTTGTTGGTAGGTACCTACTTCTTTTATAGAAAAATTATTACCGACGTAGTATTAAAAACCCCAGAATTAAATCGTATTAATTAATCATAATTAATAATAATTATTATTAATAATAAATACAAATTATTAATACTTAACAATAAATTATAATAATTTTCACTAGGTACTTGACAAAATTGTTAATAATTAGTGATAATTGATAATAATAATTAATCTAACATTTAGGATCTAGACATTTAGACCTAGAGATCTAGACAGAAGGGTGATCTGTACAAAGAAGATAATGAACCGTTGTGTCAAGAATTTGCAGAGTTTTTTATTCGATTTTCTGAATCTACGTATCTTGAAACGAAAACCAACAAATTTTGAGGGGGGGCTAAAAAAATTTTTTCTTTGGGCGATTCCAATGGTTCATTATCGAAGATAATAAACCAAAAAGTAGACTTCATATCGACTCGAGGGGTTTATTTGCGTTCGAATGGACCGTCAAGAAGAGCAATTGTCGACTCAAATACATCGTGAAAACGAAAAAAAGTTGACTTCATATCGGCTCGAGGGGTTTATTTGAGTTCGAATAGACCTTCAAGAAGAGCAATTGTCGACTCAAATACATCGTGAAAACGAAAAAAAGTAGACTTCATATCGACTCGAGGGGTTTATATGTGTTCGAATGGACCTTCAAGAAGAGCAATTGTCGACTCAAACACATCGTGAAAACGAAAAAAAGTAGACTTCATATCGACTCGAGGGGTTTATTTGCGTTCGAATGGACCGTCAAGAAGAGCAATTGTCGACTCAAATACATCGTGAAAACGAAAAAAAGTAGACTTCATATTGACTCGAGGGGTTTATTTGTGTTCGAATGGACCTTCAAGAAGAGCAATTGTCGACTCAAACACATCGTGAAAACGAAAAAAAGTAGATTTCATATTGACTCGAGGGGTTTATTTGAGTTCGAATCGACCTTCAAGAAGAGCAATTGTCGACTCAAATACATCGTGAAAACGAAAAAAAGTAGATTTCATATTGACTCGAGGGGTTTATTTGAGTTCGAATCGACCTTCAAGAAGAGCAATTGTCGACTCAAATACATCGTGAAAACGAAAAAAAGTAGACTTCATATCGACTCGAGGGGTTTATTTGAGTTCGAATGGACCTTCAAGAAGAGCAATTGTCGACTCAAACACATCGTGAAAACGAAAAAAAGTAGACTTTTAAAACTACTATTTAACCAATTCGCAAAAATTTTTAAACTACTTATTTTTCCAACATATTTCAGATAACAGACAATAATTTCCAAAAAATAATTATTCTTTTCACAAAAACAAGGAACAAAAAGGCAAATTAGTTGGCGTACTAATTTTTTACTAAATTTTGACTAGGATAAAATTTCAATTAGGAAAAAATTTACTAGTTACCTCGTAAGCACTTTTGTTAAATTCAACCGTATCGTATAAGTACCACTCGAAAATTAGCCATGCAAAAAGATGTGATATCCCCCCCAAAACAACTCCGTTGTAAAAACTGGCCCGCAAAAAGGAATGATATCCATTTTGCCCGCCAACCACGTGTATAGGATGCTTGGTGCTTCGCACCTCACTGTTGAGTTTGCATATAGAAACCTGATCCTCCTACCCCTAACCTCCACCGTCAATGTTTTCCTGTTCCCTGTCTCCTTCCCACAACCCCCTCTCACCCTTAGTCCCCCTCGGATTCACCTAATAGGTTTCCTCTGTTACACCAGCAGGGAGCTTTACGCTTCTTTCAATGCGGTTGGCGGGCATTCAAAAATGTTGTATCGAGTTTAATTGAGGCGTTCACAGCCAGAGTGGACCATCCCACAAAATTTCCGAAAATGAGTTTTCTCTGGCATTGGGATCCTATTAGCCCTATCTATCGAATTCTCATGGAATTTGTGTCGATTCCAATAGTCGCCAAGAGATAGCGGCACTCTTCACATGGTCCTGTTGCTAATCAGCCATCAATTTTGAAAGCCAGAATGGACCATGTTGCATAGTCCACTCTGGCATGGTAAACTCATCAAAACGCGCGAGCATTGCCTTGGAGTTGGTCCGCCTGAAATAAAAAATCCCTACCTACCTACACACAAGTGAATAACAGCAATAACGACGACATGGTTCTCCTTCTCCTGTCCAGTAGAAGATATTCCTCTTCCCTTTGCCTCCAGATGCTGTGCCTGCTGATTATTCTTTTACCTTACCGAGTAGATACCAAGACCAACTATTTCTTCTCCGTCTCAGTACCAATTATTTTTTCATCGTCTCTGTTTCCGACCGTTTTCAATTAGTTTTTTAATGTGAAGGGTATGGCGCTTTGAAGATACATTGGTATGGTAAGTACGAGTACATAACTACTTATCTGCGATACATTTTCCAAGCACATTCAGATCAATAGCTTAGTTTACGATTTTACGTCCCATGACTTTTCGATTTTAATTGGATGCTGGCTCGGAATACCAACCATCTAGTTCCGAATCGAGCTTCGATGATGAAGTGAGTGTAGTCTGTCCAGAAGATCAGGTAGCCCATTCTTCAAACCTTGAATGTCAACCAGTAGCAGGCGTTTTGTCGAACGATGTGCCGAAATTAAGGAAGAGGCTGCGCAACGAGAGTGGATGGAAAAAGAAGATTAGGCAAAATCAGAGGGCTAAGGGAATGGCATACGTCAGCACTTCAGGCAATGAGGTACCCGAAAAACGTTTTAGACCGACTCCGACCTGCTGCAAAGGGCAATGCTACATCAAATATCCGGAAGAAATGCAGCCAAATATGTTCAAAAAATTTTACGAGTTGGCCAATTTTGACAAGCAAACCGCTTTCATTTTTTCCCAAGTAAGAGAGCAACCTGTTTCCCGCCACTATCAGCCTTCTGTGGAAGATCGTAATAGAAAACAGAAAAACATGACCAGGCACTACTTCTTACCATTAGTTGAAGGCGGCGAAGTGCAAGTGTGCAAAATGTTTTTTAAAGGGGTATTAGCAATATCTGACGGAAGTATCGACAGAGTAATGAAGAAAAAAAGTGGGACGACACCACCAACGGACCAAAGAGGAAAACATACCCCTAAAAATGAAACACCTGATGATAAAGTTGCTTAAGCTTGTAATTAAATTACAACATTTTTTTCATTGAAATTTTCATTAAAAAGTTCCCAACCTATGAATCACACTATTCTAGGAACAAAAGATCGATGCTTTATCTATCTCCTGATCACAACATTAGTTTGATTTATAAAGAATATTTAAATTCCCATTTGGACAATTTCGTGTCAGAGAAAGTAATCTCCACTTTCACGCTCCTATTAATGATTCCTGCAAAACCTGTGACACTATTCACATGCAAATCACATTTAAATAAAATGTTGATAAATGATTTTGCAACAATGTTTTGGCTGTCAACACTGGACTATCTTTGGCAATAAACGGGGGTGAATCCGAAATGCAAGAAAGGCAGAGTGGACCATCCCACAAAAAATCTCTGGATGCAGGCAATAAAGGGTCGAAAGGGCTCTGTGGGTAATAAGTAACTCATTCTTGATTTAATGCATCAGTATTTTCTTTAAAATACCTTTAAACCCCCCAGGTATATGCATATGAAAAAATGATCAAATTTCAAACGCAATTTTCTCGGTTTTTCAGCTGAGTCAGATGGTCCACTCTGGCTGTGAACGCCTCAATTGATAAAACCACTTGAATATTGAGAAATATGAATGAATTGAATATTAATATTTGTTCATTAACATGAGAATGGTAGCATGATAGAATGGAGAATGACATTGGTCATGGTGGGTAACATTTTTATAATATTGCTGAATAAGCATGAGAAAAACACATCATGGTGTTCTTATTATGTTTCTAAAATATATTTTAAATTTTTTCAATTAACAGTTTGTTGATGTTTATCAAATCAAAAATATTTCTAAATGTGAATCATCATTCCATTCGTTGTCCACCATCGAAATGCGTCCAAATGCCATTTTATGTCCCTAATCGTTCAGCACATTTGATCACCTTTCAATACTAAATTAATGGCGTGCAGCTTCCATTCCATCATTTCATTCGTTGTCCATCATTCGAAGTCGAGGTCGACATCTTCGTATTCCTCGTCGTCAATCGTGGTAGTATTGGTGCAATCCCCCGCATCTTGATTCACACCCTCTCGTGCAGTGGCAGAATATGGAGTTGAGCACGTGATCTGGTGCCGGTGGGGCTGTGGTGTTCACAGGAGCTAGATCTCCTCCTTCCTCTCTCTTCCATCCCCATCTCTCTGGTGGGAGATAGTTTCCCAACCAAGTCTGCACTTGTAGATAAACCCGGAGGGAGTGCTGGTACGAAGCGTTCTTGGTAGGTGGGAGAGAGGGGAGGCTGCTTTTCTTCTTTGATGAATCTTTTGAATGACCAGGCTCATTGATCTACTCGTTCAAACTTTCGTTGAGAGTGGGATAGAAGCTATTGGCGCTCCTGGAGATGCAGATGGACTCATTGTGAGATGTGGATTGCAGAAAAGCAGCCTCCCCTCTCTCCCACCTACCAAGAACGCTTCGTACCAGCACTCCCTCCGGGTTTATCTACAAGTGCAGACTTGGTTGGGAAACTATCTCCCACCAGAGAGAGGAAGGAGGAGATCTAGCTCCTGTGAACACCACAGCCCCACCGGCACCAGATCACGTGCTCAACTCCATATTCTGCCACTGCGCGAGAGGGTGTGAATCAAGATGCGGGGGATTGCACCAATACCACCACGATTGACGACGAGGAATACGAAGATGACGACCTCGACTTCGAATGATGGACAACGAATGGAATGATGGAATGGAAGCTGTACGCCATTAATTTAGTATTGAAAGGTGATCAAATGTGCTGAACGATAAGGGACATAACATGGCATTTGGACGCATTTCGATGGTGGACAACGAATGGAATGATGATTCACATTTAGAAATATTTTTGATTTGATAAACATCAACAAACTGTTAATTGAAAAAATTTAAAATATATTTTAGAAACATAATAAGAACACCATGATGTGTTTTTCTCATGCTTATTCAGCAATATTATAAAAATGTTACCCACCATGACCAATGTCATTCTCCATTCTATCATGCTACCATTCTCATGTTACCATTCTCAATTGGGCACACCCAATTTCACTAAGTTGGGGGGGAAATAGAATTTTTTTAATATTTTTCCGTGAAACTAGAGACCATTAAGAGCAATAATCCAAAGTTTCACGAAAAAATTCGAAAAAAAATAGTTACGGTCACTAATGGGTTAATGAACAAATATTAATATTCAATTCATTCATATTTCTCAATATTCAAGTGGTTTTATCAATTAAACTCGATACAACATTTTTGTAGTCTATCTTATAAAACCCCAAATTTTTGTAAAAATTCGTAGCCGACGACCCGTTAAAGATAAATAGGTATTTATATATATATATATTCTTGAAGGAAATTTAGTCCTCTACAACTTTTATATTCATACTTTTAGCTAAAAGTGAACAGGTAAGAAGGTAGGATGAAAAGTTTGAGAAAAATAGTGAGGTAAAAAATTTTTTTTTTGAAAAAGGTCACTTTTCCGGAGCGTATATCTCGGAAACGGTGCGGAATTTTAATAAAGTGTATACGATAAAAGTTTTAGAGAATTTAATAAGCTTTCATTTCATATTACAAAGTTTTCGTCTACGACGCACTGTTTTCAAGGTACAACCGAAAAACCACGAAAAGGTACCTTCAAACCCCCCCCCACACTCCATCGTGGTGGGGGGGTCGGCTCGGGACTTTATTGGACTTTGATCAGGGGACCCTCCCCTACATATTCCCGCAAAAAAACTAAATCCCATATTTTTTTCTTTTATTTGGGATTTTTCGGCTTAGATTGACTGGACTATAACGCGGGAATGAAACGCGGGACATGTAACGGAGTTTCTGATGATTTTCGCTTACAACCGATTCGTTGCTACGGAACTTTATCTTCGCCAGTTATCATCGTACAAAAATCGTTCACCACTCGTTGGATAGCTCTCGATTTACCTAACCATATTACGTTAACCACTGCGGAGTGCGTGGCCGACAAGCTGCGGTATGAGCGTGATTGTTTAAATAATTGTTTACACACAGGTGATCATTCTCAATAATTTATATTATCAACACGAATGCAAGCTTCATATAAGTTTCTGATATGAGGGGGCGCAAAGACATAAAATGTCCCTCGTGGTTGCGTACTTGTACGAAAGCTGTACCCACCGTTTGTGTTAAATCCCATTTCAACGAATGTACATTGTGAGTCAGTCAGCCACTAGTCAAAGGACCAGATCCGTTACTCCTTCGATGATTTATTTTAATGTGCCAAAGCAAAGACATGAAATGTCAAAAATTTCATAATTTTAACTCAACGCTAAAAACTGGGCAAAGTGCCGCGGACGGCGTACCTACGGCGTACGGCGTACGGAGGATTTTTTTTTAATTCGATTTTCTGAATCTACGTATCTTGAAACGTAAACCAACAAATTTTGAGGGGGGTTAAAAAAAATTTTCTTTGGGCGATTCCAATGGTTCATTATCGCAGATAATAAACCAAAAGGAACTGTAGCCAAAAGAGACCGATAGTTAGTTTGTTAGTTTTTGAGAAAACCTTTCGTTCTAGAAGCACCATTAATCTCTCATGACCTTTTCGTACGAACAGTAGTTTGGCCGGCACGAAACTAGAAACATGACCGTAACATTAAATCTACACTTTTGGGAAAAAAATTGGTTGTTTTGCTGAATGCATTCGCACTTTACGAAGACCATCTTAGGACAAACCTCCTAAGATCTGGAAATTACAACAATATCGAACTCATGTCAAGGTTTTCTTGTTGAGACCCTCCCATTTTGAACCTTGAATTATTGGTCGAATAATTAGCTAAAATATCTAAAACCAGAATAAGCTCCGGGAAATCGCCCGTTAATTATATTTAATGCCAGCGTTCATCGCGATGGCAAACTTCGCCTATTCCATATCGATATTTCGTTCGATCATCTTCCCTTATTTATGCCAGCAAACCGGACGAAAATGCGGATATCAAATATTCAAATCGGAGGAAGGAAGGTGAGACCACATCGATCTGGAATAAGGAAACCCCCGCCCACCTATTATATTGTATGCAGACCTTGTTATGTTTTCCTTACCCGGGCGGAGATATTTTGAAGGAAGGCAGATCGATGCTTATCGATTCAATATGGAATTTTTCATAGCCTCCTCTTTAAGGATTCCATAGGTTGCATCACCCTAAAACGATATCCTAGAGGCTCAACTCGGTCTGTGATGATCGGTTCTGCCTAAGCAATGAAAAAATTATTGGGTCTTCTAATAAGACGGTTCCTTTCTTACGCTAACATATTCCAGAGGTGACCTCTGAAGGTCGGGAAACCATCAAACATTTACGAAGCTCACCACTAATGATAATACAAGGTACTCGCGATGTACTAGTATGAAATGTTTTACTTATTCAACTTGAAAAAGAATCAAATCACCCACAGTTAACATCAGTAGCACGTAAATTACTACTTTCAACTCCGCTTAGGTATCTATCTAATGGCATTTGCAAGAAAATGTGATTTTCTTAACATCAAATAACTATGTGGTTGGTACCTAATCCAAACAAGACAATGCAATGCAAAATCAACGAAAAAAAACTCTGAACATTTTTGACAACGGTTCGTTATCTTCTTTGTACAGATCAGCCTTCTGTCTAGATCACTAGGTCTAAATGTCTAGATCCTAAATGTTAGATTAATTCTTATCATGAATTATCACTAACTATTAATAATTTTATCAAGTACCTAGTGAAAATTATTATAATTTATTGTTAGGTATTAATAATTTGTACCTATTTATTAATAATAATTGTTATTATTAATTATGATTAATTAATACGATATCTGGCTGTTGGAATCGACTGGGTTCCTTTGTGCAGAACCTGAATGAATTAATTACAAATGAAATGTACCGAATTAATTCTGGGGTTTTTAATATTACGTCGGCGATCATTTTTCTATAAAAGAAGTACCTACCAACAAACATTCGAAATTCCTACTCCTTCAAGTTCCCTTCTCAGATCCCTTCTATTAATAACATAAATATGATTCGAAATTACCTTCATTTCCGTAGCATGAAACGTACCTCAGAAACCTCTGCAAATTCTTGACACAACGGTTTATTATCTTCTTTGTACAGATCATCTTTCTGTGTACTCATACTGATCTGCATACAATATCCGGGATTGGAGGAATGGGCGAACACATGGTTTAAATAGGCGTAACTCGCTCAGGCATGGCCTATAAATTATTGTTATAAAATTTATAATTTAATTATGAGTGAAATATTCATTTTGCGCAATACGCAGCTGTAAAGGACATCGTCGAGGACCACTTTGTGGGCTTGTCACTTGCCACTAGTGAACAATGTAAATGAAAATTATTACCTAATCTATTGATCAAATTATTATTGAATATTATTTATCAATGGATAAATGAATTGAAATCGTAGGTGGGATGGAAATGGTGGTGGGGGGGGGGGGGCATACATGTGTATTATCAAGGTCTGTCGACATTAATTGGAATTGTGAGTGGGTGGGAAAGAGGAAAGCGGGTGGGTGTGGGTGGTTGATGAGGGGGAGGCGGGGGTTGTCTCTTGATCATACGCTATCCCTCTCTCCCCCCTCCCCCCCGCAGCATCCGTTTAAATTTAAATTGTTGTTGAATGTGAATGTGAAAGTGGGTGGGAAAGAGTAAAGCGGGTGGGTGTGGGTGGTTGATGAGTGGGGTAGAAAGAGGCCTTCACGACTCCCCCCCCCCCCTTTTCACCACTCCCGCCGCCGTTCCATGAACATTACGAATCCAACGTAATCTTGAATATTTTCCACAGAGCGCTACAAACCGGTTTTATCGCAAAATTCTGTAAATTCTTGACAACGATTTATTAGCTTCTATGTGCAGATCACCCTGCTGTCTAGATCACTAAATGGTATATTGATTATTACTATTTAAAAGTACGCAGATTTTGAATTTATATTATCTCCTCGTCAACAAATTTCATTTGAGTCCGAAGATTATAATCGTAAAGGAGGGTGTACCCGTAAACCAAATTTTGCAATTTTAGCACAACGCTAACTGGGCAAAGTGTCGCGGACGGCGTACGGACGGATTTTCTGAATCCGAATCGTAAAATATCTTGAAACTTTTGAGGGAGGCTAAAATTTTTCTTTGGTTGATTCCAATGGTTCATTATCCAAGATAATAAACCAAAATACTGTACGTTAACTGCATTACCGAATCCGGCTGTTGGAATCGACTGGGTTCCTTTGTGCAGAACCTGAATGATAGAGATGATGAATTAATTACAAATAAAATGTACCGATATAGTTCTGGGGTTTACTAATACTACATCGAAAACTAAAACTTCCGCAGGAAATGTCCAGTTTTTTCAGGATATCTTTGCTATCCTACCTGGGCGCCAGTGGGATTTTTTTTTTTTTTTTTCGTAACCCTGAAGGGTATCCGAACATATTGCAAAAGGTCCCGCTTAGTAGGTAATTATCAATGTCCGGGTTAAAATTATTTTTCCAGGACTAATTATTTGGAGGCGCGGTCCTCTCCAGGTATCTGAATGCCACCTATAGATTACGAAGATCTATTCCAGTTGTAATTCGCTTGATACTTCGACTGTTTTGGGGGGTTTTTGCCATCTATATTTAAGCGCAACTGAAAAATAACTTCTCAATCACTCAAAAGTTTGAGGCTGATGCAAACTGAGGATACCACATGGGGCTTTACCGGTTGATGGTTCATTGATGAAATATCGAGCTCTGCGTGATGAGCAATCTTAAATGCCTGAGTTAAGAAAGCCAAATAATATTGACATTTTATGTCTTTACTTTGCTACATAAACTCGAAAATGTAACGCGGGACATGTAACGGAGTTTCTGATGATTTTCGCTTACAACCGATTCGTTGCTACGGAACTTTATCTTCGCCAGTTATCATCGTACAAAAATCGTTCACCACTCGTTGGATAGCTCTCGATTTACCTAACCATATTACGTTAACCACTGCGGAGTGCGTGGTCGACAAGCTGCGGTATGAGCGTGATTGTTTAAATAATTGTTTACAAACAGGTGATCATTCTCAATAATTTATATTGTCAACACAAATGCAAGCTTCATATTATATGAAGCTTGCATTCGTGTTGACAATATAAATTATAATACATAGTTTATAATTATAATAAGTTTCTATATAAATTATAATAAGTTTCTGATATAATAAACTATATAAATTATAATAAGTTTCTGATGGGAGGGGGCGCAAAGTCATAGAATGTCCCTCGTGGTTGCGTACTTGTACGAAAGCTGTACCCACCGTTTGTGTTTCTGATGATTTTTTGTTCACTTGGGTCATTCTAATTTTGGTCGAGTAGATTAATAAAACCACTCTACTTATAGTAAACAGGAGGATTATGAGCAGATGATTTGTTGGTTCTGGTAGGTATTTTTTTTAATCATTACTCGGTTAAATTACTTCGACTAGACACACAATTTTGGTTTATACTCCTCATAGTTGTTTGTCACCTGTTTCGAATGTTCGCAATCTTCCCAAACTTTGGCTACGAGTATACTCGTAATGGAATACTCGTATTTTGCTGAACAAATATTATTTAGTAGTATTTCATTCATAGCGTTCCAGCGGATGGACAGATTTAAAGGCGGATGTTCACAAACCTTCCCAGATGATTTCTGCGTCAAATGGTACCAGCCGCCACTTTATAAATTCAGCCATTCTCAATTGAGGATGAGACAAACAAAAAGACAGACAGATTATAACACGTTTTTAGTAGTATTTCATTCATAGCGTTCCAGCGGATGGACAGATTTAAAGGCGGATGTTCACAAACCTTCCCAGATAAATTCTGCGTCAAATGGTACCAGCCGCCACTTTATAAATTCAGCCATTCTCAATTGATGATGAGACAAACAAAAAGACAGACAGATTACGAGTATAACACGTTTTTTAGTAGTATTTCATTCATAGCGTTCCAGCGGATGGACAGATTTAAAGGCGGATGTTCACAAACCTTCCCAGATAAATTCTGCGTCGAATGGTACCAGCCGCCACTTTATAAATTCAGCCATTCTCAATTGAGGATGAGACAAACAAAAAGACAGACATTTTATACTAGTAGTGCCTAGTTACCAAGTCACCTGATTGTTTGGATGGTCACCTGGACGGTTACCTAAGCACTACTTAGTGAGCACTAGAGAGATAAATTATTGACCATTATAGTATAATTATAGTACAAATTTGATTACAATAATATTCATGAGGACGCCTGGTGCGCACTCCCTCTAACTATTTCTGACAATTGGCCTTGCACGGGGTGGAACCTCGTTATCAATAAGACATAACCCATCACTACCCCTTTGGACCTTGAAAAGGTATTTTTCTCTATAAATAATAGAACAAGTTGGAGATAGCCAATGTCAAGTTCGCCTGCCATTGGTCGGGGCTGGGGCTCACGGCCGAGGCCTTGAGAGTTTCCAGATTCCCCCTTGCAGTAGAGTTGAAGGATATCCATCCCCACCAGTGTACCGGTCTGGTGTTCGTCCTTTCATCCTTACAGGGTTATAACAACCAGCATTGGAAAAGGGTGAGGGTTCGATCCGTCTGGTTAACAATTCAAATCATCAATGTGGCTTCTTGTTTCTGTATTATTCAATCACATTCGACTGTTTTGGGGTATTTTGCCATCTCTATTTAAACGCAAAGGGGCTTATGAAAATTACAGGCTCATCCTCGAAAGACTGGGCTATGGAGACATTGATATAGCAAAGCCTCCCCCTATCGAATCCCAAGAAGTACCTACCTATATTCAAAAATAGATACCTTACCAGGTAATATCAAAGTACTGTGGAGGTATATTAACGTAGGGGCTTCTACGAATCGTCAATGCACGCACATAGATAAGTGTTTGGAATGAGCCTGCCGGCTGATGCTGGACTGACACCGGATTCTCGCACGATACATGGCCTTTTGACTTCCCTGCCTTTTATTTATTTATTTATTTATAGTATACGGGGCGAGCCCAATTACAAAAAATATGAAGAGGTAATGTAAATATGTACAGAGATTGGTAAATTGACCGGATACACTGGGATACTCCCGACACACACTAGGCACTGGGGTCGTCGAGAGGTACCGAGCACAGATGACGGACGAGTATAGTTCGTATAGAAGAGAGGGGCGTGGAAAGAATGTCAATGTGAGGGGGAGACGTGGAGAGGAGGTTTACTAGGCGAGGAATACGGCACAATGGACGGTGGTACAAATAGTTTGTAGAAAAGAAGGGGATTGCAAACGGCGTGACAGAACGGGAAGAGAGGCGCGGCAAAAAACACCCGACACGAGCCAGGAGACCCGGGGCATCAATCCGCCCCGATGCCAGACCCTGGAGGAAGAATACGTCCGAACACAAACGACGGTCGCGGGGAGATAAGAGGTTGAAGCGGCGGGCGAGCACGTCGTAGTCCAGATCTTCGCGGGGAATGGGAGAGCTTGAAAGCCAAAACTCGGAGGAAAGCTCTGAAGACCCGCTCAATTTGCACGATGTGACTCTCGTAGTGAGGGCTCCAGATAACGGACGCGTACTCCAGGACTGGCTGCACGAGGGTCTTGTAGAGTGTCACTAGGGCTGGTGCGTGAGAAAACTCTCTAGTATTTCGCTTCAAGAAGCCGAGCGTACGCATTCCATGGGACGACACCCTTGCTATGTGGTCAGAAAAGGAGAGCTTGGAGTCCAGGTGCACGCCAAGGTCCACAATTCCATCCCTACGGGGAAGATCCACGCCGCCGATTGAGTAGGGGTAGACAACTGGTGAGTGGGAGCGGTAGAAGGAGACCAGCACATTTGGATGGGTTCAGGGACAGACCATTATGGTCGCACCATTGAGATTGATTGATTGATTGATTAAGCGTTTTATTTAACCACCAGGGGTAGGATAGGGCCAAGTGGCCCTCTCTTACTCCTCCCCTGGCTACAATGAGAGAGGGCATCTAGGTTCTGCTGGAGTAAAGAGCAGTCTGAGGGGCTACAGATGGTGATGAAGAGCTTCAGGTCGTCGGCATAAATCAAGAGCTCAGTGTGATGAAGGGAGGAAATGACTCCGTTAATCACCAGGTTGAAGAGAAGGGGACCAAGATGGGAGCCTTGAGGAACTCCAGAAGTGGCAGGGAACGACCGGGAAACTACACCATTGATGCGCACTGAGAGCTGTCTGGCAGTGAGGTAGCTGGCTATCCATGCATGAAGCGGACCAAAGACCCCAAGCGATGAGAGCACCTCAAGGATCACGCTATGAGGCAGCCTATCAAATGCCTTAGAGAAATCAGTCGACACAAGGTCCACCTGATAACCCTCTCCAACAGCACAAAGTGTGTAGTCCTGAAAAGTAGCCAGGTTAGTCACCGTAGAGCGCCCCCTAACGAAGCCGTGCTGCTCCGGGGCCAGGAATGGGTTGAACAGTCGCGAGAGTTGAGCCACAACCAGCTTCTCCAGAAGTTTGGGAATGGTTGATAAGGAGCAGACTGGACGGTAGTTACCAACATCGCACTTGTCGCCCTTCTTGAAGATGGAGTAATGTGGGCTGACTTCCATCTCTCCTGCAGCTGGCAACAACCTCAAGGGCCTGCCCTGACTATGGACCAATAGCCTTCCAGGAATCCTCACTCCGGCCGCGGGCGTCAGGATAGATTTCCTTTTGTCTGCATGCCCCATCTGCAACTGGGATGTACGCGATACAGCTATGCATTTTATTCCCCAATTTCCTATGCTGTCTAATCCCCGCCTGAAGTTTCTGCTGCCAATTCTCGCCTTGCCCCTTTCGTTTCAAGAACAGTACAAGCGAATACTGACGTCGAGTGATCGAAATGTGGCCAACAGGTTGTTTTATTATTTAAGAGAAGCTAGCGAAGTGAGACTGCTTATTGTAAGTTCCTAATAGGATGATTTCTTTTTCTTTTCTTTTGAACTGGTTAAGACACACCACAATTTGTAACAATTATAGTATAATTTGTATTTTTTGCTATGGATGTTATCCGAAAGGCAATAAAGACTTATCTATCTACGAGCAGTGGCGGCTCGTCCATAAGGCCACCTTGGCCCTCGCCCCACCCAAAAATTTGCAAAGGAAAACAGAAAAAACATAGAACAAGGAGAAAAAAATCTTACCTACTACTACCCACCATGGAAGAAGGGAGATCTCCCTTCCTCCATGACTACCCACTTCCACTGAGTCGCATTTTGTTTCGATTTATCGATTAAAAAAATCGATTATCGGATCGACCAGAAGTGCCCCAGTCTCAATGTTGAAGGTATAGGCGCTTCCTGGGGTGGGGGAAGGCACTCTGTGTTGCGAGATAGGAGGCGTTCCGGGCGGTGGCCAAAATATCGTATCAAGTTGAACGCCGAAAACCATCGATCGTTGAATCGTTCCTTGTCAAGGAAGAACGAGTTTCATTCTTCCATGCTTTCTTCCATGTTTGATAAGAATGATATCAAAACGTTGCCTGACGTTATAATATTATTTTGAATGCATTGACTGGTGGTTTTTAGCTTCGTATTTACTCATCATAGTAAAAGTGAATTATTGTCTCCATAATATTAATCAACTAAACATTGAAATTTAATATCTCACGTGCAACGCGTGAACGCTTTGCTAGTCGTCAAGACTGAAGTGGATCCACAGAAAACCCTACTATACTACGTGGATCACTATTCGCCCAAGGGAATCTCATTTGTTGATTTCTACATTCTGTAAGTTAATAACCATTAATAACAGTAATATACATAATATTATTATGTAGCTCAGCCAACCGTTGAGAATACTGTTTTATTTGTTATCCCTGAAACTGATGGTGACTTCGTTGACTCGAGCTTTGTTTGAGCTAACCAACGAACTCTAAAAGCTAGTTGAAATCAATCTTGCTGTTCTGTGATCGCTCAAAATGTTTTGATACGATTGGATAAGAAAACGTATGTGCAATCTGGGCATAAGAGGACATTTTTAGAGGGGGTTTTCAAGGTACCACTCGGCTAGGAAGCAGATGGTCGCGATTGCTAATTTTTAAAAACCCCAGTAATAGAAACTCCAATAATATAATTTTTTGACTACCTTTATAATGTACTCTTTGAATAGTACTCGTACAGTCACAATTTCTCTTTTATTCTTCCTATCATTTTGAAGATAATTATTTGGGTGGGTAGGTGGGATTGCCTTGCAGCCACCTCCTCGTCGGTAATCCTGGATACTGGTCAGTAACCTTCCCTCTCCTCAAGAGAACTCTTTGGAGAACGATGTTTCCTGACTTGCTAAGAGCTGCATACCATTAATTATGAAGCAGTTTAGCTGTAAGGGTAGTTTGAGTTTAGTTCCTATAGTGAGTACCTAATAGGTAGGTATGCACCTAAATATTGCCCTGGTGCCCCACCAGTTTCTGAGCTCACGAGCCGCCCCTGTCTACGAGTATCTATCTATCTACATAGATAAGTATTTTAGGTAGGTATTTCAGTCAGATATTAAAGTAGATCTCTATCTATTGTGTTAGCTGTAGCTGATGAAGCAAACACACCTTCAGTAGTATATGAGAGATTAATATATATTATTATATATAATATTATATAATAATAATATTATATATTATTATATATATTATAGAATTGATGGCGCTATTTGGACCAGTTTGAATTACAATCCTTCGTACAAACGTAAGAGAATGATTGATGGGAAATTATTATTTAAGACCGACGATAATCAAAATACAACCCCTCAACTGACCAAGGATCATGGAAAGTCTCCCACTTATGATTTTCGCTGTAATGGGTCGGGAGAAGGGTAAGTATAACAACGAGGTTTGCACGATCACTGTTTAATCTCCGAAGCTCCGCACTCGTTACTCACAAGTGGGGGTAGAAAGGCAGGTCCATTCCTGAGAGGCTACCTCACTACTTTCCCCCAAAAAAATAAAAATAAATACATTTTTCCATTAAAAAGAGTGAAAAAAAAAAAAAAATAAATTGTACAAAAGGAAGAAACTAAAGAAATTGAAACGGAAAAAAAATTGAAGAGAATAAAATAAACATAATCAAGTACATCTCTTAAATAAATTTGAACAGGTGTTAATAAGATGAAAGAAATTACAGATGTCTTACAGAAGAAATTAATTCATTCGTACGAAAGTTTTAAAGGAGGTTTAACAGGCTTACGAATTGCAATCGGGGTAGCAGGTAAATGAGCACCTACGTCACTTACGTTAGGAGAATTATTTTGTACAAGCTCAGAAATTTCCTCCACAGCCGGTTGAACAGTGGAGTACGTGGAATACTTGAACGGCGGCGCATTTTCACGAGGAGGCGAGGATTGTAGAATGGGGCCAGGTTTAAATTCCTGACGGCCCATGTCTTCAAAGGTCTCAGTGAAAAATTCTCCTGATCTGATCATTTGATCGGGATGCCTCTTGAAAATTCGCCCATCAGGAGCCTCACGGAGGTACAAGCATGAACCCAGCACCTCCACTACCTTTGCACGCAACCATCCGCGCTTGGAATAAAAGAATGGGCGAGAATAGTCGCGAATATATACAGACTCATTAATTTTGTAGATTTTATCTGTTAATTTATATTGTTTTTTATTCCAAGAGATACTTCGTTTGGTCAAAAGTTGATCAAAACGAGTTTGAATTTTTCTACCAAACATGACTTCGGAAGGAAGTCGATGAGAAGTGGAATGTGGAGTATTTCTGTACGCAAAGAAGAATTTTAGTAAATTAGTGTGAAATGACTGATTATTAGAAGTTTTAATTATTTTTTTTAATGAGTTTTTAAATGTTTTAACAATATTTTCTGCCAGCCCATTACTTGATGGATGGAAAGGCGGTGACGTTAGATGTATAATATTATTAAATTTACAAAAATTGGAAAATTCTGAAGAAGCAAAGCAAGTACCATTATCGGTTACAACGCATTTCGGAATTCCGAAACGCGCTATCACCTCACGGAATCTTTGTAGAGTGTGTGCGGTATCAGCCCTACCCACTTCAAACACTTCAGGCCATTTACTGCATGAATCTATCATAATTAAAAACATTTTATTATTAAACGCTGGACCTGCATAATCCATATGGATTCTTTCCATTGGTTCGACGGCCTCGGGCCACCCAGCGGTTGCCGTTTTGGGCGGATCGGGCCTAGAGGTTTGACAAATTTCGCAGCTTTTTGATAAATCATTTATGTTTTTGTCCAGACCGGGCCACCAAAAACACGAGCGCGCAAGCGTTTTCATTTTTGTGGCGCCCATGTGTGAACGGTGAAGTTCGATAAACAGAGACTCACGTAATTTATGCGGAATAACAATTATGTAACCCCACATTATTACGTCGTCTTCAATGTGAAATTCCGATTTTCTCGATTCAAATGTTTTTAATTCGTCTTCAACAATAATTGGCCAACCATTACGAATGTACAAATATAATTTGCCCAATATTGGGTCTTTTCGAGTTTCTTGCTTAATTTTAGCATGATCCCCTGGTACAAATTCTTCAATAAAATTTAAATAATCGAAATCATCATTTTCAACATCTTTATTGGCAACAGGCAGGCGTGACAGCCCGTCAGCGGAATTTTTCGAACCTTTAATATATTGCAATTTAAAATCGAAATTTGACAAAAACCATGCCCAGCGCTGTACTCTGCCTGCAGCCATCACCGGAAGCGGTTTTTCCTCACCAAATGTACCCAGTAGCGGTTTAGGATCAGTTCTTATTACGAACTTGTGACCCATCAAAAATTCATAATATTTATTGCATCCGAAGTAAATTGAAAGAGCTTCTTTTTGACCAGTAGGGTAATTTTTCTCGGCCTCTTTCAAAGTACGAGACGCAAAACATACGGGCCTTTCCTCGCCATCGGGCATCCTGTGAAGAAGAATCGCGGCAATACCATTTCCGGCAGCATCACATTCCAAAATTATGG
Source organism: Stenodema calcarata (assembly GCA_963920205.1). NCBI lineage: Eukaryota > Metazoa > Arthropoda > Insecta > Hemiptera > Miridae > Stenodema > Stenodema calcarata. Next base: position 1,778,439 of record OY986051.1, read on the forward strand.
GTAATTTTGGATTGAAATGCACCAGCGTTTTGTCAGAAGCGATCGCCTGTTTGATCTGTTGGAAAGACACTTCACATTCAGACGACCACTCGAATTTAACGTTTTTCGGAGAAATGATTTTACCATCGTACGTTCGAAGTTTAACATCAGTTGGTTTCAATTTAAAATTGCCGAAATTTCTTTCGAAAAAATCCAAGGGCAAAACTGAAAGAGTATCAACTTCCAGTATCAATTTCAAAATTAATGTGTGTCTCTAATTTTACATGCTGGGAGAATATGCCCCTTTTGTTTACATTTTTTACAAATGGAATTCTTGTACTTACAAGTACGAAAATCATGAGAACCTTTGTTACAAGCGTAACATTTCGGAGATGATGAAGGGTCTTTTGAGCCTTCTTTCTTCCCTAAGTCCTTCCTTGACTTTGTATGTAGGGGATTCTTCCGCAGTTTGTGTAATTCTGCTTCCAAAGTCATCTTGTCTTGATTAGCTGCTTCCTTGGGTAAAGCGATTTCGTATAACGATTGAAGAGTAACATCTGCTTTTTCCTCACAAAGTCTGTCAATCACTGCACTTTTTTTAGTCCGACCACAAATCGAAGTTCCGTATGAGCGTTAAGGTCAGTCCCAAACTCACACTCCATCGCCTGTTTTTTAACCCGGACGTACCAATCCGGTTTTCCGACCACTGTACAGGTCAGAAGGGAAAAGAGAGACAGCGAACTTAGAGCAGCGGGGCAAGTTAGAGTGTTTAAAGCAATTGTTGAGTATAGATTGCAGTGGAAGTCGTTTAAAGAAAAAGAACAAGCAAAAATTATGAAAATGTCCTCTTATCAGGAAAAATTAAAGAATAATGTCCTTTTTTGTGGAGATATAAATTATATTGGAAAGAAATGACACAAATAAATTGCCTATTGGAGCTCCTTCAATATTTTATATAAGAAAAAAAAAGTAAAATGAAGATTTCTTTTTGTGTGTAATAAAAAGTTGCCTGTGCGGGGTTTGAATCCGATATCCTGGCGGTCTCGACGCTGAGAAGAGCACGGGGAGTGGAGCGAAGCCTCGATGAGGTGTGACGTAACGCTGGAGAGGGGTTGATACGCCCGGAATCGTGCGGTTCCGTTTTCGAATTTCCACCGAGATGTATTTAAAGATTCTCGGAATACCGGCTTATTTCCTTCCGTGGTGGGAGAAGAAGTAGAGAGTCTTTTCCCGACTTATTTGCCTGCGTGGCGGGGGATAGGTGGTACCGACGCAGACCTACACGGTGAAGAAAAATATCGCCGAGAACGAAATATACGCGAAACATATACTCGTGAATAGAAATGACTGCTCGCTTTGCGATAGGTTGTGGAACTGCCCAGCCGAACAAGGGGGATCTGGTGATCGGAGAAGACAGTCTTATCGAGGTCAACTTCTGCCGCGTGAAACCACAACAGTGCGCACTATCACTTCACAACAAATAACAACAAAATAAAGGAAGAAAGCTTCTAACTGGTGTTTGGGTCAAACATACCGCCCACCAAATTTATGATTAAATTTCTGGTCTAGGAGGAAATGGGGAGGTGGCTAGAGGACGAAGAGGCACCAGGTTACAGACTGCACGTTTGTAAACAGTTCCTGCAGAAGTCTGGATGGTGACAACACGGACAACACCATCGCGCCCAGGGTGAATAGCAGTGACTTTTGCGACAGGCCAGCGCATTGGGGGTGAGTCCCCCTTCAGTAACACCAGGTCACCAATTCTCACGTTCTCAGTTGAATTGATCCACTTCGGTCGACGTTGTAGGGTTGCCAGGTACTCTGACCTCCAGCGAGCCCAGAATTGTTGAGACATGCGTTGGAGCATTTGCCATCGTGACAGCGTATTTTCACGGGTGTCCAACAAGGTTGGCTCGGGTATTCCAATAAGAGGACCGCCCACCAAGAAATGCCCAGGGCATAAATAGTTTGTTTCCGACGGATCAGTGGAGAGAGGGCACAGAGGCCGAGAGTTTAAAGTGGCCTCAATCTTAGAGAGCAATGTTGCTAACTCTTCGTATGTAAATGCAGTCTGCCCACCAATTCTTTGAAGATGGCCTTTCACGGATTTAATACCTGCCTCCCAGATTCCACCCATGTGTGGAGTTTGGGGTGGGTTGAAATGCCAAGTGATTTTATTTTGTTGGACATACTTGTGGAGTTCCTCCTGGGTGTCAGGCATACAGAACCATTGGTGGAGTTCTTTCAAGTAGTTTGAAGCACCCAAGAAATTTGTTCCGTTGTCGGAGTACACATCTGACGGCAGTCCTCTCCTTGCCACAAACCGGTCAAAAGAAGCTAGAAATGCCTCTGTTGATAGCCTGGTAACTGGTTCTAGATGCAAGGCCTTGGTGGCCATGCACACGTAAAGACATAAATAAACCTTTCCCACAGCTGACTTTCTTCGATTTGATTCTTTCATGGAGAATGGCCCAGCGAAGTCTATACCAACATGTGCAAAAGCTCTTGCACCCGTGACACGACACTTGGGTAAATCACCCATTAGTGGGTTAATAGGCGTAGCTCGGGATCGGTAGCACTTCATGCAAAGAAATCCTCTAGAGCGAATGAGTCGTCTTAGGGATGGGATCCAGAATGTTGTTTGGATGATAGCTTGGAGGGTAGATGTGCTTGGATGGAGATAGATTCTGTGGTAGTGGTCTACTATCAAGGCGGCAATATGGGAATTGTGAGGCAATAAAATTGGATGTTTCTGGCTTTCTGGTATATTGGCATTACAAAGCCTACCACCTACTCTTAGGATACCATCCGAATCCATGAATGGACGGAGGTTACCATACCTTTTCAAGGTTTCATCCAACTTAGTAGACATGTGGAAGTGATGCAGCTGAACAGCCCTTACGCAGGCTGCCAGGCCTAATTCAAGTTCAAACAATCTCAAAGGTCCTGTTCGCATTTTACAACAGCAGCATCCCACATGTTTGATATTGTAGAGCCATCGCTGAAACCATGCTGAGGAGCGAATGAGCGTATCATAGTTAGAGAAGCGCTCGATCCAAGGGACCATTGGATGGTGGGAAGAAACTGCAACCATAGCTGGAATGTCTGATTTGGTTTCCGGCAGCTCATGGGGTATCAAAATTGGGGTCACAGGCCAATTGGTTTGTGGTTGTGCTAACCAAGGTGGACCAGACCACCAATGGTCATTGTCAATCAGTTGTGATGGCAACAACCCTCTGGAACTCATATCGCTTGGATTATCCAGTGATGACACATGTCGCCACGATTCCAGAGATGTGGATTCTAAAATTTTGACAACACGGTTGCATACAAATACATGGAGTTTGTAGGCAGGCGTGTGGAGCCAACCAAGAACAATGGATGAGTCCGTGTAGAAAAGGGGTTCCAGTATACGTTCAGAGAATGGTTCCCAAAATTTTGATGCTGAGGAATATAGTTGAGATAGAAGGAGCGCTCCACTCAATTCAAGTCTCGGAATTGTCAATGTCTTGACTGGTGCCAATCTTGACTTGGAGGTGAGAAGGAACACATTCCAAAGATCGCTGTTTGGTATGCTGACCCGTATGTAGATAGCAGCGGCATATCCCTTCTCCGACGCATCCGAAAATCCGACCACTTGACAGATTGAATCCTTAGTGGTTCCCACAAAGCGAGGAATCCGTAGATGAGAAAGTTTGGGAAGTTCCGAGATAATGGTATCCCATTGTGCTTGTAGATTGGGTGGAATAGAATCATCCCAATCTAAAGATAATTTCCATATTTCCTGTATGAAACTTTTCATGAGGAAGGTAATTGGAGTGATGAACCCAATAGGGTCATACAATCGTGCAATTGTAGATAAAATTCCCCTCTTGGTGTGTGTTGGACTTGGTGGTTGAATGGCAAAGCGGAAGTTGTCAGATCTAGGTTCCCATTGCAGTCCAAGAATTTTCACGCAGGAATCGTCATCATCAAGCGATATGGGTTCAGATGAAGTGGATGTATTTGTTGACTGAATGACACTAGGAACGTTACTGGCCCACTTGCTAAGCTGGAAGCACCCTTTGCTCAAAAGGGCAATTATTTGGTCACGCAGTTCTGTTGCTTCTAGAACCGAAGCAGCGCCTGTCAATATATCATCAACATATATATCTTCAGATAGAGCCTTGGCTGCTAGGGGAAACTCACTCCCATGGTCCATCACCAATTGTTTTATCACTCGTAAGGCGAGATATGGAGCACAGGCCTGACCATACGTTACAGTGCATAATTCAAACGTTTTCAGCTCATACGTGCCAGGATTCCTCCATAATATATGTTGAAATGGGCGATCCCTTTTGTCAACAAGAATCATGCGGTACATTTTGACAATGTCTGTGCTAAAAACAATGGCGTGACGTCGAAAATTTAAGATAATATCTTTGATTTCTGTCTGGAGTTTTTCACCAATCAAGAGGTGTTCGTTGAGAGACCCATTATTCAGACGTGCGCTGGCGTCAAAAACAACTCTAATTTTTGTCCCACAATGATGTGGTATGATGAATTTGGAACGGCTTGTTGTAAGTTCCATGTGACCTAATTGAAAATATTCAGCCATAAATTCACTGTAGAGAGTTTGCAATGGTATGTTATGTGCTAACTTCCTTTCTAGGCTGTAAAACCTTTTAGATGCCATGTTGAAAGAATCTCCCAGTTGCGGTTCTCCATGTCTGAAAGGAAGACGCACAACATACTGCCCAGTGGTTAAGCGATAGTGTGTATCTTGGAATTGTTGTTCACACTGGATATCCTCGGGCTTCAATACAGGCTTTGAGGTTTTTACTTCCTCGATTTCCCAAAATCGTGTGAGATTGCGATCTAGGTCCTCTGAAGAATTAAAGGTGAACAGGGTATTTGTTATGTTGTCCTTCATTGTACCAACCCTACCCAGAACCACATTCCCAAGAATCGTGGAAAACAATTGTGCATCTGATCCATCTAGTGGTGTGGATGTACCCTTCCAGATGACGGAAAACAGGTCAGCTCCTAAGAGGAACTCAATGGGTCCAGGTTTCCAAAATTGTGGATCAGCTAACTGGAACCCTCTGCAAGATCGAATGAATGCATCAGGTAATCGTGAAGTTGGTAGATAGGAGGTGATGTTGTGAACTACGATAGCTTCAGAATGGAGCATCGTGTTCTTGTCATGTAGAGATCGCAACGCGCACATAGCTAAGCCCTTTGCACCATCGAATGAGGTTTGGCCGATTCCAGCAATCTTCTTTTGAGTGTGTTGCATCGGAAGTCCCAATTTATTGAGGCATTTTGAAGTTATAAAGGATGATTGGCTTCCTGAATCAATCACAAGCCTCACTGGTTGAAAAGACCCTCGTGCGTCTTGGAACTCAGCCACTGCAGTCCCCAAGATCACATGAGTATCTTGGGTTTCAATTGCATTCAAACTGGTGTCTTCTCTTGTTGGATAGTCAGCCCTGGATGTAGAAGGATTGCTGTTGCAACTCATCTTCAATTTGGATTTGTGGTGGTGCAATGATGAATGATGTTTATCATTACAGAACCGGCAATTCCATTTTGATTTGCAATCACGAACGATGTGGTTTGGAGAGAGGCAATTCATGCAACCATGCCAGCCTTTCAGAAGTTGATGTCGTTCATTTACTGATGATTGATCATATTTTTCGCATTTCAAAATGTGATGCATCGATTGGCACACTGGACAAGGTTGAAGTGTTGCAGGAGCTGCAGCCTTGTATTGATGAGTCTTGTTTTGTGCTATGAGAGACGTCTTGGATGCATTTTGAGGCTTTGGAGGTTTGGGTTTTCCATATTTGGCTTGGTTGCTGGAATTAGAAAGAAATGGTTGAGATAAATGTAAAGCTAACATTCGAGTACGTATGAATTGGGATAAAGTTTCAAATGTTGGGAAGGTAGTTGCCTGGTGAGACATTTCAAAGATTTCACGAGTGGATGAATCTAAACACCGTAGGCCGAGGTGGAGTAGGATGAAGTCTCCCTCATCCGGTACTTTTAGTAGTCTGAATGAAGCAATTGTATCTGCTACACTCGAAATGAATCTTTGGAGGTCTTCCGGTGATGCTTTTCCCTGTATTGTCCTGAAATTGAGAATTTGATCCAAATAAGATGAGGCTAGTCTCCTGTCATTGTCATACACATCTGTTAAGGCCTTCCATGCAACAGGATAGTTTGCAGCCTCTAAAGAAATATTGGCAATCACACTGAGAGCTGCTCCACTTAAAGATGTTCTAAGGTAGTGGACTTTTTCAGTGTCAGAGAGAGCATCGTCCAGATGGACAATCGACAAATAGGTATCACGAAACTTAGGCCAGTGAAGAAGTGTACCATCAAATGTAGGTAGCTTCAACTTGGGTAGTGCCTTTGATATCCTGGGATGACTTGCTGATGTTTCACCCAAACTCAATCTACTGGAAGTTTCGGCAGAAATTCTCCTTTTTTCAGTTTCGTCAATCGATCGTTGATTCAATATCTCAAGACTTGAACAGGCTGAGAGGTAGTACTTTTCACCAGCGGACTTCAATGCTTTATCATCAGGTGAGGGAATGGCTTCACCTTCAATCTCGTCACCCAATTCACAAAGTTGCACCCATAATTCATCCATTTTAGTGAATGAACTCTCAAAAAGTTTAGACATACCTCTAAAGTAAGCTTCGCGTCCTTCCTCAGCATTTGGTGCAATAGTCTTCTTTCCTGCTTCAGCAGCATCCCTAAGTCTTATTCCACATTCCTTGAGTTGTCTCCGTAGAGAAGATACCTTGGCAGATGGGTTCATAACGAAAGATGATGAGAAAATGAAAGGATAAAAGGATTGCTATTAGGTAGATCGTTCTATAGGTAGGTAACAGGAGAGGTTTGTGGAGGCAGGAGACCAGACAAAACAAGATTTCACAAATTGAGAATTGCTCTGAAATGAATAGATGGTATTAACATTATATCAGTAAATAATGTTTGTAGATGTAGAAAGAATTACAATTCAAATAATAGGTTGGCACAAATTCGATTATGCTTACTAGAGGAAACGTAATAGGATAAATAGATAGAAAATTGTGAATTGTAACCATGCTCTGCTACCAAAAATGTTGAGTATAGATTGCAGTGGAAGTCGTTTAAAGAAAAAGAACAAGCAAAAATTATGAAAATGTCCTCTTATCAGGAAAAATTAAAGAATAATGTCCTTTTTTTGTGGAGATATAAATTATATTGGAAAGAAATGACACAAATAAATTGCCTATTGGAGCTCCTTCAATATTTTATATAAGAAAAAAAAAGTAAAATGAAGATTTCTTTTTGTGTGTAATAAAAAGTTGCCTGTGCGGGGTTTGAATCCGATATCCTGGCGGTCTCGACGCTGAGAAGAGCACGGGGAGTGGAGCGAAGCCTCGATGAGGTGTGACGTAACGCTGGAGAGGGGTTGATACGCCCGGAATCGTGCGGTTCCGTTTTCGAATTTCCACCGAGATGTATTTAAAGATTCTCGGAATACCGGCTTATTTCCTTCCGTGGTGGGAGAAGAAGTAGAGAGTCTTTTCCCGACTTATTTGCCTGCGTGGCGGGGGATAGGTGGTACCGACGCAGACCTACACGGTGAAGAAAAATATCGCCGAGAACGAAATATACGCGAAACATATACTCGTGAATAGAAATGACTGCTCGCTTTGCGATAGGTTGTGGAACTGCCCAGCCGAACAAGGGGGATCTGGTGATCGGAGAAGACAGTCTTATCGAGGTCAACTTCTGCCGCGTGAAACCACAACAGTGCGCACTATCACTTCACAACAAATAACAACAAAATAAAGGAAGAAAGCTTCTAACTGGTGTTTGGGTCAAACAGCAATCTTACCAATGTTTCCAATGTTAGGCCTCGGAAATATTTCCGAAATATTTCCAATTTTTCCGGAAATACACGGTCAAATGCCCTGAACTAGAGTAAGAAGGTCGGAAATACTGGAAATATTTGGAAATATTTCCGACCTTCAGTACTCTAGTTCAGGGCATTTGACCGTGTATTTTATAAATAAATAGAACATGTTCCGTGCTTATAGAAATGTAGCCGTAAGGCTCAAAACGAAATAAGAAGGGGGGGGGGGAGGGTGAAGCCCTTCTTGGCTAGGCCCACAGGGCCGAGTTTTGGCTATATATTACAGTTAGCAGTTTTTTACAGCAGACGTATTTCAAGTTTTAGTCATATTTATATATTTTGTGGTCAAAATAGATTTTTTTTTTTTTTTTATATTTTGTTTATTTGGCATTACCTTTTTAGTATACGCCACGTTGGCCATTTGTAACAGTTATTTTTGCTGTTCGATATTGTATTGACGGCCAATACATTTGATTCAGGGATAGGCAGGCCCTTCACGCCTTTACTGGGAATTTTGCCCAGAGACGCCTTTTAGGGGAAACGTTGGGCGCCAGACGATTTAAGGAGAATCGCCAACCTACAACTATTTTACAAAAAAAAAAAACTCTGCAAATTCTTGACACAACGGTTCATTATCTTCTTTGTACAGATCACCCTTCTGTCTAGATCACTAGGTCTAAATGTCTAGATCCTAAATGTTAGATTAATTATTAATATCAATTATCACTAATTAGTAACAATTTTATCAAGTAGCTAGTGAAAATTATTACAATTTATTGTTAGGTATTAATAATTTGTATTTATTATTAATAATAATTATTATTAATTATGATATTATAATACGATATAATTCTGGGGTTTTTAATACTACGTCGGTAATAATTTTTCTATAAAAGAAGTACCTACCAACAAACATTCGAAATTACCTTCATTTCCGTAGCACGAAACGCACCTCAGAACAACAAACTCGACATCACTTAAGCCATATGATGTTCCAAAGAGCTTGTTAGTATGAAAATGGACCTGTATTTCAACAGTTTGATACAGGATCGTGTTGTGAGGCACAATCATTGAGCCCTCATTGTGAACGAACGGCTGGTCGTACAAAGCTGCGGATGGTCTTAAAAAATTCTACGGAACAAACTCTATCTAAATATGAAATAAAAAACATACCGTTCTATATGAATTTTTCGAGATATGAGATTTTCAAATTTTCAAAATTCGTTTTGAACCCCTTCCCCTTGACCTAGGGTTATGAAAAGTTTCGAGGACCATTGTGGGGTTGGTCGAAACCCATAAAAAAAATTTCGTAATTTTAACTCAACGCTAACTGGGCAAAGTGGCGCGGACGGATTTTTTTTTCTTTGGGCGATTCCAATGGTTCATTATCGAGGATAATAAACCAAAAAACTCTGCAAATTCTTGACACAACGGTTCATTATCTTCTTTGTACAGATCACCCTTCTGTCTAGATAACTAGGTCTGAATGTCTATATCCTAAATGTTAGATTAATTATTATTACCAATTATCACTAATTATTAACAATTTTATCAAGTACCTAGTGAAAATTATTATAATATATTGTTAGGTATTAATCATTCGTATTTATTATTAATAATAATTATTATTAATTATGATCAATTAATACGATATAATTCTGGGGTTTGCAACTACGTCGGTAATAATTTTTCTATAAAAGAAGTACCTACCAACAAACATTCGAAATTACCTTCATTTCAGTAGCACGAAACGCACCTCAGAACAACAAACTCGACATCATATGATGTTCCAAAGAGCTTGTTAGTATGAAAATGGACCTGTATTTCAACAGTTTGAGTCACGATCGTCTTGTGAGGCACAATCTTTGAGCCGTCATTGTGAACGAACGGCTGGTCCTACAAAGCTGCGGATGGTCTTAAAAAATCCTACGGAAGGAACTCTATCTAAATATGAAATAAAAAACATACCGTTCTATATAAATTTTTCCAGATATGAGATTTTCAAATTTTCAAAATTTGTTTTGAACCCCTTCCCCTTGACCTAGGGTTCTGAAAAGTTTCGAGGACCATTGTGGGGTTGGTCGAAACCCTTAAAAAAAATTTCGTAATTTTAACTCAACGCTAACTGGGCAAAGTGGCGCGGACGGCGTACGGCGGACGGCGTACGGCGTACGGCGGACGGACGGATTTTGGTTTATTATCTTCGATAATGAACCATTGGAATCGCCCAAAGAAAAAAAAATTTTAACCCCCCCTCAAAATTTGTTGGTTTACGTTTCAAGATACGTAGATTCAGAAAATCGAATAAAAAAAAATCCGTCCGTCCGCCGTACGCCGTACGCCGTCCGCCGTCCGCGCCACTTTGCCCAGTTAGCGTTGAGTTAAAATTACGAAATTTGGTTTCTGGGTTTGGACCAGCCCCACAATGGTCCTCGAAACTTTTCATAACCCTAGGTCAAGGGGAAGGGGTTCAAAACGAATTTTGAAATTTTGAAAATTCCATATCTCGAAAAATTCATATAGAACGGTATGTTTTTTATTTCATATTTAGATAGAGTTTGTTCTGTAGAATTTTTTAAGACCATCCGCAGCTGTGTACGACCAGCCGTTCGTTCACAATGACGGCTCAAAGATTGTGCCTCACAACACGATCCTGTATCAAACAGTTGAAATACAGGTCCATTTTCATACTAACAAGCTCTTTGGAACATCATATGGCTTAAGTGATGTCGAGTTTGTTGTTCTGAGGTGCGTTTCGTGCTACGGAAATGAAGGTAATTTCGAATGTTTGTTGGTAGGTACTTCTTTTATAGAAAAATTATTACCGACGTAGTATTAAAAACCTCAGAATTATATCGTATTAATTAATCATAATTAATAATAATAATAATTAATAATAAATACAAATGATTGATACCTAACAATAAATTATAATAATTTTCACTAGGTACCTGATAAAATTATTAATAATTAGTGGTAATTCATAATAATAATTAATCTAACATTTAGGATCTAGACATTTAGACCTAATGATCTAAACAGGAGGGTGATCTGTACAAAGAAGATAATGAACCGTTGTGTCAAGAATTTGCAGAGTTTTTTGGTTTATTATCTTCGATAATGAACCATTGGAATCGCCCAAAGAAAAAATTTTTTTAACCCCCCCTCAAAATTTGTTGGTTTACGTTTCAAGATACGTAGATTCAGAAAATCGAATAAAAAAAAATCCGTCCGTCCGCCGTACGCCGTACGCCGTCCGCCGTACGCCGTCCGCGCCACTTTGCCCAGTTAGCGTTGAGTTAAAATTACGAAATTTTTTTTATGGGTTTCGACCAACCCCACAATGGTCCTCGAAACTTTCCAGAACCCTAGGTCAAGGGGAAGGGGTTCAAAACAAATTTTGAAAATTTGAAAATCTCATATCTCGAAAAATTCATATAGAACGGTATGTTTTTTATTTCATAAGTAGATAGAGTTTGTTCCGTAGAATCTTTTAAGACCATCCGCAGCTTTGTACGACCAGCCGTTCGTTCACAATGACGGCTCGAAGATTGTGCCTCACAACACGATCGTGACTCAAACTGTTGAAATACAGGTCCATTTTCATACTAACAAGCTCTTTGGAACATCATATGGCTTAAGTGATGTCGAGTTTGTTGTTCTGAGGTGCGTTTCGTGCTACTGAAATGAAGGTAATTTCGAATGTTTGTTGGTAGGTACTTCTTTTATAGAAAAATTATTACCGACGTAGTATTAAAAACCCCAGAATTATATCGTATTAATTGATCATAATTAATAATAATTATTATTAATAATAAATACGAATTATTAATACCTAACAATAAATTATAATAATTTTCACTAGGTACTTGATAAAATTGTTAATAATTAGTGATAATTGATAATAATAATTAATCTAACATTTAGGATCTAGACATTTAGACCTAGTGATCTAGACAGAAGGCTGATCTGTACAAAGAAGATAATGAACCGTTGTGTCAAGAATTTGCAGAGTTTTTTTATTCGATTTTCTGAATCTACGTATCTTGAAACGTAAACCAACAAATTTTGAGGGGGGGTTAAAAAAATTTTTTCTTTGGGCGATTCCAATGGTTCATTATCGAAGATAATAAACCAAAACACAATTCTCGAATACTGACCTTCAGGTTTGTTTTTAATAATCAATAGTGTTAACTCACCGAACTTTGGTGCTATAGACGGAAAATTACATCTGTGGAGGTATTGGCTCGTGTCCTCAGTTAGGAAACATCATTCAAGGACTTTTCTTTAAATTACTGCAGTGGTACCACTGGAAACACAATGATAGGAAAGATCAATATCACAATAAAAGGCATATAGTTACAAGTTTGTACAATTATTCAAATAATTCTCCGCGAAGGGGAGATGTGATGAAGGATCTTGATGGAAACCGGGAAGAAAGGAGATCGTTCCGATACTACTTCAGCCTGCGAACAAATTCAACATATTGCTGAAGTCGTGTACAATATAGTATTTGTAATACGTCTCTCGTAGGTACTCGGAAAATACGCAACGTACCGGTCTCTCCTCTGATCGATTCAACGAGAATTAAATCCGCGATGCGGGGGCTGAACAAACTGTTGCAATCTCTTCGACGATGTTGAACAAACTAGCAGGACCTGAGACAGATAGATGGTGGTTTGTGAGTAATATCGCCTGCTAAATTGCATGGGACCACGTGAGTACTACCACCGGCGGTACTAGAAACAGTGGAAGTGCAACAGATATACTCACGTCGGCTCAAATCAGTAGGGGACGAACTATCAAGCGCAGCTCAGCAGGATGATAATCGTCCAGAACAGAATATTCCAAGATGCACAACAAATGAACGGTAGTCGGAAGGAAAAACTCAAAAGTACTCGTTGACGCAAGTCGTTCTCCATCTGCCACGTTTCTTCCTCACTTGACCGTCTTCTCACGCCAGCGCGACAGTTTGGCCACTATTCACAGCTGTTTGTGGTATCGACGATGCATGGATGCTGGTCGGGTAGATGGATGATACACGGTGGAGCAATGTCCTCGTGAAGAGCGCGGGGAATTCAAATTTCCGAGGCATGGGGCTTTCCACATGCTACACAGCCATATACATATATTTTTATCTAATTAGTTTTAAGTAATTAAAGTATCTGTAATTCGTGAATATATAAAAATAAAGTCTCTGTTTAAATATGTAAATTACTCTTCACAATAAAATTTCTAATTTCTTCATAAATTAACATATTTTTTGAAGCTAGCATTGAAAAATAGTCAAAATTAATGTCCACTTCACTCAACACTGTAACAAATAAAGATTGTCTTTGTCTCTCGAATTCTGGGCATTCCATTATGATATGGTGTAGAGTTCCCTCTGGCTGTCCGCATTTTTGGCATTCAGGAGAGTCGCGCTGTCCAATTTTGTGCAAGTATGCGTCGCATACTCCATGGTTGGTTCTTAAACGGCACATGATGCGGCAAACGTTTTTGTCCATATTTTTGTTTTTGAACCATGGAATACGAGGTGGCCGAGGTTTTAAAATTCAGGTTTTTACGATTGTTTGAATTGTAACTTTCAACTTGAGAAGTGGGTTTACAGCTTTTTGCGACTTATACGGCGACTTGATGATTTTTCCTGTTGGCCTCTCAATACGAACATTAATATCGATTGGTTGACGATGTTCCGTCGCTATTAGTCATCAGTGGAGTCGCTACTGTCAATACACATTAGGAGCTGGCGAGGAACAGCGATCGCCATCACGTATTAACATTGTGAAGTATGACGTCACACATATTCAACCGTGGAACCCTCCGGTTCGGTGAACGTTGGGGGAGGGGGGGGGGGGGTGATCCATAAAGAAGTTATTTCTCAATAGTGAAGTTAAGTACGGGGAATGAGGCGTGTGTGTTATTGGGGGAGCGGTCAATAAGGCTATTGATATGACCTCGCGTCATAATTAATCGCATCCACACTTCATCAATCGATATTGAAAGGTCGGGCTCCGATACCTTTTCCAGTCAGACGGCGGAAAAGGAGGGGGATCTGATCAACTATGTCGTAACGGTTATTTGGATCACACGCACGCTCATGGTTTCTCACCCTACAGTTTTGTTGGGCTTTAGTTGGGTTATGTATGGACTTTGCTCCAGGTATTTTGAGAATTCGGTTTGTCCTACGAGCAGATTCCCGCCTACCTACCAACTTCCAACTGGTCTCATTCAATTGATTTATTCCTTAAGTTCTTTGTATGGACTATTATTTGGTTGGGGCTTAATAATTATTGCGCTCTTCTATCTCGAAAATTCCCTCTTGTAGCCATGCTGCATGACTGTGTATTTTTTTGTAATTTGAAAGTCGCGGTCGGCAGCCAACAGTTGTTGTTACTTTTCCCAGCACTTCTTTTCTAATGTTTTTTTCTTCTTCTTTCTGTTCACAAGCGGCTTGTAGAGAGTAAAATTTCAGTCAGTATCTAGGGACGCAGGAGCGTCCCGCCCGCCAAGAAAACCGAAGCCCAGAAAACCGAAGCGACTGAGACACTGATTACGCGACGGAACTAGTTGGGGTTTTCACCCTATCGTAGCTAGGTCCCCTGAGTGTCTCGAGAGTTGATTTTTTGTACACCAACTCTCCAGGGGCACGTGAGGACGTAAACCAAATTTCAGCTCTCGGGAACATCAGGTGTCGGGGGTATAACAATTTTAAAACCACTATTTTTCACGTTTTTCGTGTTCTTCTTCTTGTTGTTGTTGTTGTTCATTGACGGGGCTACAGCCCAGCAGACAAATCGGATCGAGCTGAAATTTTGCACACACGTTTGTTATGCTCCAAGGGAGTGCCTTTTGACCATTTTTTCTCCCTCCCCCCATTTCCCCCCCAATTAGGGGGGGAAATAGTGTTTTTTAGGAATTTCAAATGGTCATAACTCCTTCAAAATTGAAGCTTTTTCAGATTTTCTTTTTTAGTTGTGTTCAGCTTTCCAAAGTGTTTAATTTGAGATCAAAAATTGCTTCCTAAAGGGAAAAATAAAGGAGTTATGGTGATTTTTCTATTTTCAACAACAACTGCCGCAAATATTGATGAAAATTGGTGCGGTTGGTCTTAAAATGTCCGCTAGGTTGTCTAGAATATGCTCAATAATTTTGAACTAAATCTCAATCGATTTGACTAATCCACAGCCAAAAATACGTGAATAAATTCCACATCTACTGATTTGGCTAATTTCCGAAAACATCAAAGTTGAACGGTGGTCAGAAAAATTGTCGTAGAGTGGCGCCTGCTTAAGGATCGATAGGAAATTTAATGGGCTTTCGAATGAGGGTAGCACACTTTGCCACTTTTCCCAACGGTTCTCGAGTTATTGGCGATTTTTGGTATAAAAACGTGCGTTTTACGTTTTGCAAACTTTCTGTGGCCGCCGGTAGCCTCGTGGACAAGCGCGTCTGTCCGCGATGCGTGAGATCTTGGGTTCAATACCCGCTGGCGTGAAAGGATTTTTCACATACTTAGCCGTTGCGGCGGTCACCTGGTGGAAAGCAATGGCAAACTACTGTGGTAGCACCATGAGTGGTTGCCAAGAGGCACCTTAGTTTTGTGTTATAAACAAATAAAAGTTCAGTTAATGTTCACGATCCTCACGGATGTATTATTCTCATCGTACTTAGATCAGAACATTATTCTCATCGTACTTAGATCAGAACATGGCGCAGTCAGGGTAGGTAAATCCCACAGCAGACAAACATGCC